>JANRGW010045961.1:0-19290 GCA_024733675.1 Psilopsiagon aymara | reverse complement strand
TCCCTCTGGATGGCATTCCTTCTCTCCAGTGTATCAACAGAACCACACAGCTTGGTGTCATTGGCAAACTTGCTGAGAATACACTCAATCCCACTGTCCATGTCATCAGTGAAGATGTTGAACAGGACCGGTCCCAGCACCAGTCCCTGCAGGATGCCACTCATTACTGGCCTCCATCTGGATATTGAGCCATTGAGCACAACCCTTTGTATGTGGCCACCCAGCCAGTTCTTTATCCATCGAGTGGTCCACCTGTCAAATTGATGTCTCTCCAACTCAGAGACAAGGATGTCATGTGAGACAGTGTCAAACACTTTGCACAAGTCCAGGCAGATGACATCAACTGCCCTACCCCTGTCCACCAGTTTTGTAGCCCCATCATAGAAGGCCACCAGATTGGTCAGGCAGGATTTGCCCTTAGTGAAGCCATTCTGGCTGTCACCAAGCGCCTTGTTTTTCAACAACAGTGTGTCTCAGCATGTCCTCCAGGAGAATCTGCTCCAAGATTTTGCCAGGCACAGAGGTGAGACTGACTGATTTGGCCACAGGTTTCCCTCCACAGCAATCTATTCACCAGGCTCAAGTGAGGAGCTCATCCCTGTCACTGCAGCCAGATGGCTCCCTGACTGCTGACACCCCATGTTTTGGGCCTCACCATCCAGAGCCCTGCCACTCCTCACTGGGGACTGCACTTGGAAAGATGGTTTGACTTGATCACCGGCCAACATATTGTCCCAGGGGACTTCAGCGTTGCCAAGCTCTAGCAGCTTTTCCTCCTTACTGTTTTACTGCCCCCTTGAAATTTCATTCCAGTACCAATGCAACTCTCAGGGCACAGTGAAGCCCCTCTTTCAGAAGGGAAGATGCACCAGAGATGTACAGAACACCACAGTGTGAAAAACTGCATAGGCAGAGTTCAGCTGGTCACAGGGACCTTCACTACTGTGGAAGGGCAAGAAATGAATACGGCAAACTGAGCGACCATAAGTACTTGAGGCTTTTTGTGAGAGAGAGGTTGACTGCTTGGAGGGTTTCAGAGAGCTCTCACACAGCTATATTTAGGACTGGAGAGAAGCCAACTCTCCATTGTTCAAGTTTGCATTTCATCTGACTTGATGGAAATTTGCACTCTATGAACAAGGTTGTGCTATCAACCAGACCTCAGCATGGGACTTTGGTAAAACAGGCTGGAAGACAAAGGAAACAGTTCTGAGAAGAGAAAGTATTTAAACAAGTAAACACTTTTACCAAGCAGCTCCAAATTGTTTAAGGGTCTTGGGTTTGGAAGTGATTTTATTTTTTTTAATGATAAAGATCTGTTTGCTATATATTCCTACTTTTACTTCTCACTGAAGCCTACAGGAGACAAGGATGCTCAGCAATAAAAAATAGTGGCTGTTCAAATTTTGTAAGTCCCTGGAAAGAATGTAGGAAGTGTGTGCAAAGACTTGCACTATGGGACTTTCTCGCAGTATAGGGTTCAGCCTTCATAAACACACATTCAGTTTTACATTGGCCTATGCAGCACCTGAAGCAGAGAAGGGGAGAATGGACAGTGGCCAGAAGAGGCAGAAGATGCATTTTATGCCAAGCAGGCACAATCTCTCCATGACTGTACCTTGTACATGCAACCACCCCCAAGTCCTGAGCCACCAGCTGCATTCAAGGAGACAGGAGAGAAGGCAGGATTTCTCAGGCAGTTTTTCCCCCTCCCAAGCACCTTGGCCAAAGGATCTGAGTCCCATGTGTAACATGAAACCCCAGAAATTTCCAATATTTGGATTTGGGTTAATTTCAAACAACTATTCTCATACTGATTCACTAATTCATTATTGTTTTGAACATTTATTCCAACCTGCATGAGGCCTTTTATGGAGGATTGGATATGTTCTCCCAAGCCTCTATTAACACTAATGGGCATTATGCAGGTGCTTTAGCACAGTCTTCACCTTACAGCGTTTTTGTTACCTTAACTATTGGAAAGTGCATTGCTGTGTACATTAGGTGCCAACTGTGTTTGCAAGAGGTAGGAAATTACCAAGTACAGAATTAGCCCCTGTCTGAGACGCATGTATGAGTTTTTTTGGAAAATATTTGTTTAGTTGCCTTGGAAATAAGTAGCTCAAACTTCAGAAACCATTTTTAAGAGGATTCAATACCACGCTCCTAGAGGTCCCCTTTGAAAGCCTAGTAAAAGCAAAACGCTTTTTCCCCAATCCACTGTCTGATATGTTTTGAAGTGAATGTGTAAAATTTCCCAGCACATCATTTTGTTGAGGATATTTTTACTAAAGCTCATTAGCTTTTAAAATATATTTTCTTGCTCTAATTTTCCTTAGCAAGCTGAACTATGAGTCAGTCCAAATGAGATTTAAAATAGGTCTCAATTTTCTATGCATGTAACTGCTCTTAATTGCACAGAACAAGTTTAGACTGGCTTTGTCCAATTAAGACAAAAGGAGAAAAGGATAATTAAAAATAAATCATAACAATCAAAAGTTGCATTTGCAATTTTGCTTTAGATGCTCCCTCCTCCCACATTTTTGAAGTAGTGCTTAAAAGAAATGGCACAGTATCTTAAAGATGCATTGTCCCAGATCTGGCAAAGAAAATGTACTCATCTTTGTCAGGCTAAAAGTACCTATTCCCCTGATCAGATCAAACTTAATTGTGTGTAGAATTTAAATATTTCTTAATTATAACTTCGTTCTCAACTCTTTTTTTTTTTTTTCTTATGACCTTGGACATGCTTTTCTTATGTAAATATGTTTTACAGAGACTGTCTTCAGGAATAATTCACATTTTCAAGTTTGGGGAGGGAGGAAGGAGCATTTTCTGAAATAGTTACAATTTGCTTCCAAAAGACAATGTTTTGCACAATTATTTCTTCAGAAGAATTAGTTGACACAAAAAAGTCCTGTCTTCCCACGGCTGTGGTAAGAAGTATTTTTGGAATAATGTATATTTATATATATGAACGCTATGTCTAAAACACACTTAGAACAAATCAACAGCTACTTGATAATGTGCAAGTTACTGAGCTGATTTTAAAAGAGCAGCTTACAATTCAGAGCCATACTGTCCATGCGAGATTTGTTACAAAATATTCATCAGGTTGCATTACCACAGTGCAGACCTAGGAATGAATTTTACTGAGGGAAACCACTTGTTCTTCATTATCAATGTGTCATTGATACTGAGAGAGCCAGAATAAATCAGTTTGATTTCTCTCTAATATTTGGTATACTTGAGAGATATGGAAGCATGTTTCATCAAATACATGGAGTTAAGAACTGCTCTATTCTGTTTTCTTGGGGTAAACTTCATCTCAACTGAGATTACCAACCAGGAAATCAAGCACCTGTTGTAATTCAGTTGACTTTTCTGTCTAGAAGGAGAGAGAGGCCTTATTGTGGAGTCAGTATCTAAAATACGTAACTGATACATGGATAGATCACTGAGGTTAAGATAAAACCCATTTTTTGACTCCATAAAGTAATAAATGACTTAAGTGACCTTTCTGGAAACTAGCTTCAGGATGTCTGAAATCAGTCGGTTTACCTTCCATGCTTTCTTCCGACTTATGTTAAAACTCAAGAATGCAGGGAAGCTTATTCAGTTGGATACTTAACCATTGGTACATTACAAGGCGATCTGTAAAATCATTATTAACAGCATTTGTTCTTATAAATAGCTATCATTTTAGCTTTAAACTTTTGCTGTTGGACTCAGTTCACTTCCTATAGACATACTAATGCAGGAAATATTTGGGAAGCAAATAAAATTTGCTTTGAAGAGTAATATTTACAGTACAAAAGCCAGCATCTTCAGTCTTGTAGAAAGCCGTGATCAAAGGATATTCTCACTTCCCTGAGAAAGCAACCTTGATATGCGATCTATATTTTTGTCTATTCTTCTGAGTTGCATTTTCCCCAATTTTGCTTATTGTTTTCCTTCCTCCTTGCTTTTATCAGAGAAACACACAGCTCTAACCCTTCCCTGGGCAGCATTAGCCAACCCTGAAGCTAACAGCATCACCTCTGTGACAGCCCCAAGCTCTGTTGGCCCAAGCTTGCTCCTGAGCTTAGGTCTACCATGTGGTGGGGTGTTACACTATGGTACCAGCTGAGCCACTGAGCCAGAATAAACAGAATGCATTTTAACATAAAGGGGTATAGTACAAGAAATATATTCTCAAGTCTTGGAACTGTAACCATGTGTTACCATATTGTCTTCCTTCTGCTCCTTCTGTTTCTTATTTTCACACATTGCTCCATTCTTTTGCAAATCTTTCCTCACAGAATGTTAAGAAACTGAGATCTACCTTAACTAAAAGCTGTTCTGCTTTACATCATATTCATGTTGTTGGGCTGGCTGGTATCTTTCATCTTTCACTTGTCTCATAGCTCTCGACATTTTATATCTATCTCAGTTTAGCTTCATTTACTATTCCTTATACCCTCTTTTTGCCTGCTGTGACAGTTCCCTAATTATTTCTTTGTGCTTAACCATATATTCTGACTTAGACTGGCATTACAATTGATAGAGCTATCATGCATCTCTGCAATCGTGAGACAGAAAAAGATCAGGCTAGATTCCATTTCCTTGCCAATGTATTATTTCCTTGGCTTTGTTTCTTACAGTGTTTTTCACACTTCATTTTAGACAGTTTCAGTGAGTGCTTCTCAAAGTGTGGTCTACAAATAACTGTTTGACAGCAACGCCATGGTATGTGGTCAATGAGCCATGTTGCCTTTAATAGTATTTTGAGTTAATATTTTGATGATATATGTTCACAGAGGTACTTGGGAAATTCAGAGATGACCAGTCTCAAGCACAGAAATTCACTTAACTGCTAGCTTAAGCTATATCACTTCATAGTTTCCCAGTGACTGACTTCAGCCAAGGCATATTCTGTTAAAGGAGTACATGATGAGAGGGTAGCATTTTAAAATTAGAACAGAGAGCACCTCCTTTGCCACTACAAATCTGCACACTGTACAGTTGTTTTGCTTCTAGGAGACGTAAGGAGAGATTGCTTGGTTGTGCAATCACCACACCAGCTCACACAAAAGCCACTAGCCACTATATGCCTGATTGCTTCTGTTGAAGTCTGATCCATGTTCCCAGAGAAACAAAGCATCCTATTACACAGACATGCACTCCTGTAAAATTCTACAGTATTCAAAGAATTACATTGTCTGTCCAGAGACACTAAAAATTTTGGCTAAGGGCCTATAGCTCCTTCTCATCTCCTTTTCGTTCTTTAGGACAACATGGCAGGAATGAAGCTCCAGTGATGGGATGGGGTAGCTGCCGCCTATGCCACCAATTGTTTCCCAGTTATCCTGACAGCCACATGCAGCATCCCAGACAGGGTCCTGTGTGGAACATGGTACAGCCCCAGGTCAGACTAGATCCTCCCAGCATCCTCACCTGTTATGCAGTCTCCAGACCCCTCCAAGGCAAGGAAGAAATACACAATTCTGTGAAAATTTGAAACACAGATATGCCTTTTGTCAAGCTGTTGGGAATGAAAAATAGCTTAAGAGCCCAGAAAGTGTTATTTTTTTCCTATCGGAAATCTCCCAAGAGCATCTCTGCTGGCTTAATTTATCTAACAGAAAACTAAGACGGCTTCTGCTTACCTCCTCCTCCTCCCTTTTTTTCATATAAGAAAAGTCGGCTTATAAAAAGAAAAAACACAATCAGCACCAGGCAACTTGGAACATAACTGCAGGCAAAAAATCTTCTCTGTAGCCTACCAAAAACTGCACTGGGTGTCCAGTATCCCACCAGAAACACTGTGAGTGTCCAGGAAGGGTATAAGAGAAGGCTGCGTTCAGTTGTAGTGTAATTCATACTTAAGCAAAAAATCGTCCACTACATGTTCTTTCTTTGCAAAACCACTATGAGACTGGAAAAAGAAATAAAAAGAAAAAGAAAAAGAAAAGCAAACCAGCATGGGAAAGAGCAATTCTAATTATTCTATTTCTTTCTCTTCGTATCAATTGTTGATATTAATTTTTTTGCCATGGTCATAAATTATATACTGTGTTTCTAAGCTGTGTTCTTTCCTGTCCTGACTTATGTTAATCAATGTTTTTGTTACCACACATCTTGAATATTGCATTTCTCTGGTGGCTGGCTTATCATCATCTATAATTATTCCAACTCCCAATTAGGTCTGAACTCTTCTGTAGTGTTATTTACTTGCTTTTAGCAACGAGACAACATGTTATATCCTTTTTTTTCTAGGCTGGTGCTCAAAACAAATTTCATTAAAAATTCTCCTGTTGACATTAGAGTAATTTCTTCCCTTCCTCACTGTCCAGGTCATTGTACCTTGAGCTTTCCTGACATTTTATTTCCCTTTATGTCTTTTATATCTATCTTAATTATATGGGTATATCTCTACCCAGTTCAATGGTTATTTAGCACCTGAAATAACCTCTGTGCATACAGCAAGTGCCATATATGAGGCAATAGTCCCATAAACAACGCCACATAACTGCGCAGGCCATCATATTATGGGTTTAGAAACGTTTCAGGAGAATTCCTTTGTGAATGTTGGGGGTTTTTTTGAGTCATATTGCCTGAAATCCTGATTACCCAGGAGTATACTCACACTTTCTACCATCCCAATACCAAATATGGAAGTAACATAGAAAAATCTAACAGAACGGTAGCTGGAGAGAGACACAAATGGTTGAAAATGATTAAACAAGCCCTGCTGGTGGCCTGTGGATGTTTATGATTAATGTAGATTTAATCATCAGCATGTAATAAAAATTCATCTCTTCTAATTGGCTTTTTTTATTGATGCTTCTGCTGCTGAGGAAAAAAAATATTTCTTTGTATTAATGTTCAGAATTCTGCAATTACAGGCCTGTGTGGTGTACAGCTAGGATGTGTGCAAGATAACACACACTATCTATTTTTAAATGTTTCCCCAATACAAGCAGTCATCATTTTCTGGTCAAAAGATCTAAAGAAATGAAAGAACCTACACCACCTCTTTTATTTCTCTATTTTGTACAGCACTGATTTTAAATGATTCTGATACAGGCTGCAAATCCTGGCTTTGGGGACAGTTGAGGAAATAAAAAGCCTTCACTGGTCTGAATGAGAACAAATGTGATAAAGGCATGAGACAAGCTGACAAAAGACAACACCATTCAGAAAGAAGCAAGCCTTTTAAGAAACATCAGATGATTATTTATTATTTCAACTGCAGTATCCTGAGCACTCCAGTCACGGTGCCATCCCACCAGGTATTGTAAAAGTAATTAACAGAGCAGAAAACCCCTACTTAGAACTCAACAATAAGGTTATGCTTTCTGAATGCTTTATTCCTACTTTCAACTTTTTTTTTGGTTTGTTTTTTTTCCACAGAAAGGCTTCAAAGATTTGAATTTTCAGAATTAGTCTTCTTCGTAGGCTCTGCGCTCTCTCCTCTGCAAATGTCTGTGAGATGCTTTCGTGGCTCCATAACACATCATGTGTTTCCTTCTACTCTGAAAGATAATTTTGCAATAATAATAAAAAGAAAATAACAATAAATGTATAACTCTAATAGTCAAACTGTATTTCCCTCAGTAATAATCAGTGCAGTATATTATTGATGCATGAATCAATGTGTACATCTCCTTTCAATTACTGATTGATTCTGTATGGCTTTCCCCTCTAACAGATCTTAATTGCTAATAAAATGAAATGTGAGTAAGTGTTTGAAAATCTCTCTGTGAGTAGTGAAAAATAGAAGGTCTCTGGACTGTTAAAGAAAATTATGCAGGTTTGGGGGCCACATTTTTCCTACTGCATAAGAATGCTCTTAAGGGCAGAAACAAGAAGTTATTCTCAAATAGAGATGTCCGCTAAAGGACAGGATCTGGAAAGGGGTATTCAAGGTTCCATAACATCCGATGATTTTTGGCACACCTACATCTTGATGAGAATTATTGTGGTTTTATTTTCCTTCCCATCATCCAGCATCACCTGCATGTGAGGGTCTGGACATGCCTCCCTATTTCTCATCTCTCCAATGATGACCTTTCACATCAGCATGACTTTTCATACTCAGGGTGCTGTGCGACCACCCCAACCTCCTGTCCTATGCCAAAAAGAGGGTCACCCAACCAACCCCAGCCTGGTGAAGGCAGCAAGGCCATGGCAGGCTGTGCCCATTCTCCTTGCCACAGGCCCCCATCAATCAGATGGTGGAGGTTCAGGAAATGTGTGCTGCCCAGGCCACGTTGTTCCGCACAAGTGTGATGCAGCTTCTGCAAAACAACCAGGACAGATGATTTGAAGTAATTGCTCTGACATAGACTGATTACTACAGTAACAACAGTCGGTTGTAGTTAAGGAGTAGCTTTGGCATATGGTATACACTGGGGGGGGGGGGGGAAAGCTTTTTTAATTTTACAGATTGCTTTATGTTTCAAAATGCTGGCGTTTTCTTTTCCTTGGCTTTATTTAGAAAATATCAACAACAGGCATCTGAAGGAAAAAATTAACAAATATTGTTACAACTAAATGAATTCAAAGCAATATACATCACAGCTGTTAGGATATGTCATACAATCACAAGTTAGTCATTGCTGTTATTGCAGGAAATACAACATTTCACCTCATAAACTTTCAGTTAAATTCTCTCTATTGGTAATATTTTATTGGAGCCAAATTTCCAGTTGGGTCTGGAGCTACTTTCAATACTAAGGCAGCCTAATTTGGGAGCTTTTTTGCCACTGAATTGCTATTTACACTGTTTGTATTTTCGTATGCTTAGTCCTTATCCACGAGCAGCTTCTACTCTAAGTAGTGGTAGCTGGGCAGCTGTTGGTATGGGAAAACACAACCATTCAACCTATCTAACATCCCTTCTTTGGTGGTTTTGGTTGGCTTTGTTTTTTTTTTGTTTTTTTTTTTGGTTTTTTTTGAGGTCCTAGTTATATAGGAAAAAATTTCACCCAAATTAATCCTTCACACGAGCTAATAAAAAAAGAGGCTTGACAAATAGACATCATCTTCAGAAATTTTGTTGACTATTGCAAGGTCTCAGTCTAATTATTCCCCTCTATATTTTAGATCACTTTTGTTTAGCAGGAGGATCACCAATAGGCCTTTTACTTTCTCTATTTAATACCTAGAGATTAACTGTTCTGTGCTGAGTACAGATATGACCCTATTCCATCTCTATTCAGATCAAAATATGCATAGCCCTGAAACAGGCAGGTAAAGAGGTTTTTATTTTTATAGTTTATATGGTACAATAAGAAATAATATATTCTAAGGCCAATTCTTGCTCATCTTACTCACATAATAGTAAATGAATATTCTGGAGGTCCTTTTATTGAGGCATACTTTGAAATGCAGTATGAGACACTGATCAAAAATTAATCCAGAAACATTTTTTCCCTTCAAATAGAAGTATTTTTTCTAAACATAAAAATGTTCAAAAGTCTCATTTCACATAAGACAACATAGAATACAGAGGAATAATAATAGGGAAATAATCTCACAACCTGGAAGGAGGAAAATAAAGAAAATGCATAACTGAAGGATGTTGCATTTTTTCAGTTCTCCCTGTGATCATTTTATCTTCCCAGCATCTTTGGCAGAAGTTTTTAAACATCACTTTGCGAACATTCTGAAATTTATTTTTCATGAAAGGTAGCATGTCAAAAAATTCACAGGAGCTTGCATGCTCTCCAGCCCATTTACGGCCCTCTTTTTTTCCACTCCCAGACAGTGTTGTGAAACAGTTAAAAGTAAAATTAAAGCCATTTCTATTGTAGATCATTAACTTTTATTAAATTAGAGTTGAATTATTTATGATGCGAACTGTTTGATCTATACTATATCTGTCATGGATGAAAAATTCTGGATGGCTGAAATGTTATCACTGTTTTAAAGGAATCAGAACCCTCTCCAAAATGTAACATGCCCTCATGCTGTTTCAGTGTTAAGACTTCTGTGCTAAATACTGAGAGGAGTCTGTGTTGTTTCTCAGATCTGGGTTCTGTGTTTGGATTGCTGAATTAGGTGCAAAATAATTGGCAGGAAATAAAATTGAGTGTACATCTGAAGAGCCTCCTGCTCATATTTTGCAAAATAAGTTTGTATATCTAGAAAAATATGTAAATATGACTTTTTCCATGTCTGATAAACACCATTTCTTGAAAACAGATACTTTCTTATGATTCATAAATTCAGCTATGTAATTGTAAACCTATGATAGGTCAAGTGCAGGCCAGAATATGCACTTAATAAATTTAAATATTATTACATATAAGTTAATTATATAAATTAGGAAGTAATCTAATTTTATTATGCCATTTCAAGGTGTGTTGAAAGAAAACAATATAGTCAAATCATTTATAAAATGGTATCAAAGCTTGGGTAAGTCCCTGTATCATTAAATATAATGTGGAATAAATAGATTACCCATGAGATATGCTCTGTACATTACATTAATTTGAGGTAAACAAATTCAATACATGCCATGACAAACTGGAATGCTTAAGTTCTTATTTTCATCCTATAACACTATAAGGGACAGTGTTATAGAAAATTTCATGTTCATTGAAATGTTCAAGTTTATCCTCACCTGATGTACATACAGGAAGAAATCCTGTTCTGGGGGAGATTTCTGTCTCCCATAGGAGTTAATCAGTGATCTCCTGAGTCCAGCCCTTAATAGGTGACCCTGTCTCACTAAAGCCCGTTCTGAATGTCAGACACTGATCAGTCCAACAGCCCTATCCGTCCACATCTGAGTGCAGTGCCAGCACAGCCTTAACCAGGACACACAAATGATTGAAAACACAGTGCCACACAGAGCACACAGGGAAACTTTAAATCCCCAAACCAAGCAAATGGTAAACAATGACAATTTGCAGAGAAGTGTTGTCTGCAGCCCAAAACCTCATTCTCATGGCAACAGTACCCCAACACCACCATGCCGACTGCGGGTTCTGTCCTGGGGAGGGCCTGAAATCTGTGACATGGCAATATTTAGACACTGAAAGGGGTCTGTGGAAAGCTAGCAGTTGTAACGCTGCAAATCTTTCCCTGTGAGTAATTCTTTTTTTTTTGTGGGAATCTGACTCTCCCACAGATTATCCTGTAGTTAGAAGAAAGGAATATTAAAGTATATTAATTTCAAAAGACTCTTTTGGGGGTGGGATGAAGTATGCTTTAATTTGCTGGAGGTTCAACTTAAAAGTCACATAAGACTGTTGAAAGTTAAGTCCCCTTTAGCTGGCTTACTCGATGATTTTTTTTTATATTTTTTTTTGCTCCAGTTACTTATTTAATAATGCATCTATGCATATATCACCCCTATTATTAATAGTAAATGTGCATTTCAACATGTCAAGTTTTCCTAGACCCACTTTTGCAATATTTTTTTTTTTTTAATATAAAAAAGCAAAGGCATCTCCTAGGGCACATGCTGCCAGACACCCAGCATTTATCTTATCTTAGTTGATGACTTTCCTTTTATCCTGAAATGATTTGACAATGACTCTATGATTTCCTGTACAAATTACCCTTTGAAAGTGGCAGTGGCGCTTGGCAGCGATCTTCACTTAATTACTGAGTGGATTATTAGCATACGGCTTTTTTTCACCCCTTCATTTCTTTATATCTTCTAGATTGCGCTGACAGTTCCCTTTCATTGCGTGCTTTAACTCACTGAATACTAAACATTATGCAGATTGCAGCTGAGAAGTACCCAGTCTACTCCAGTCCTCTTCCCCCACTGTCTGTGCTCTGCATCAGCCCTCCTTGAAGGAGAGCAATTTGTAGGTCAGAAATCAATAGTGTGTCTTGGAAGCACATTTGTGGGTTCTCTGCTTTAGATTGAGAAGAAATAAATGCTTTAAATAAGTGCTCATCCTAGAAGGTAGCAAACTGCATTCCTTCTTTTTTGTTTCATTTCTCTTGAAATACTCTTCCTTCTTAAATGCCTGGTTGTTTTTTTTTTTTTTTTGTCAGTTCATCATGCAATCTGTCCATCAGGTAGCAGTAATTCGGTAGCTAAAATAACAATCATTTTTCCTCCCGACCAACACCTCAGCAGAAGGGTGCTGTTAAGCTGAACTCCTTTGTCAGTTGTACATTGTTATTTATCATTTGTTGGTACAGGATAAATGTGAATGACAAATCACAAAGATTCCCTTCTCACTTTCTCCCTGCAAGGACTCTTAGGAGGCATGGACACGAAGTAGCGTACACATGCACACATCAGGATTCCTTCAGCCACCTCTGTTTCATGCTGCTCATCTGCTAGCTGTAGGAAGCCCACCCTGTATTTCCCTGCTAGAAAAGGTCCAGAGTGTCTTTCTTGGTCTTACTTATGTACCAATAAAGATAAATAGTTTTTTTCTGGTTCTTCTGGTACCTTGGCTGTGAAAGCAGGTAGGTGCTGCTGAAGCCACACAGTTCAGCGTTAATAGATGTAGGTGATCTGCTAAGACAAAACTGGCTTTATTTCACTTTCATGAGAAGTCTTGAGATTTGAAAAAAAATGATCATAAGACAAAAAGCTAGTTTCCTCTCAAGTTGAAATGCAAAATATTAAAGATATTGAATTCAATATATTAAAATACTGATTTACCTAGAAGTCGTGAGATTTACGAATTCTGTGTTCCCTGGGAAACTGAGCAGATCAAAATGTCAAAAATCTAGGAAACCCAGGTTAGTAAACAGCCAATAAACCCTCCAAGTTAAAGAAAATACAGCACATTTTCTTTACGATGTTTCTTCACTCTGTAGTAAGAGTTGTGTAAACAAGAATATAACTATCAACTATTTCTTTCAGTAAATCTATATTTTCACAGGCAAAACTGAAAAATGCCCATCACCGTTTTTAAGTCTGATGTCCTTCAGACTCACTCTCTTTAAAGTTCTGACAAGTCAGTAAGTCAAGCCACTACAGTTAGCATAGCTACCTTGTCTTCATGTTGATCATGTAGTAGTGCCTGTCCCCATGCTTTTCCTGTTCCCTGTGTGGCTCATATGTGCTCCATTTCCTGTGCATAATCTCTGCACCACTGTCTCCAGCAGTCTTGCTTGGATAGAAAGCCTTTTAAATGATGTTGAACCCACCAGACGTAGAAATACATCCATAGTGGCTGCTCCGTGTGCTGGACCGTGTGCTTGGATCTGCCACCATCTTGGTCAGCGTGCTTCTGGGCCTTTCAAGGGCTTTTGTAAGTCTTTACTCCTACACAGGAGCTGGGAATTAAAATAAAAATGTGGTAGGCAGAATCCTTTCATTAATCCCCTTCTAATGATTCTGGCATCCTGAGCAGCAGAAATAACTGAGATAATTGGTGCAATAACAGGTATGGCTCGATTTTGGTTTCTTCACTAGGACTATTGCCTTGCTTCACATGATACTTCCACGTATTTTTCTTCTGAAGAATGACATTAGCTTTGGTCACATGTGAGCACTCACCCATGCCTTCCTTCAAGTCTTACCTGCTTAGAGGACCCTCACCCCAAGTGGGGTTGTGCTTTGTCTTGTGCTAACCCAGCTGTAGTGTTATTGCAAATGAGCTTTGTGCAGGGACCATGAGGGCTCCAGCCTTTGCCTCCTGCATTCCAAGCCAGAAAAAAAGCTCTTTAGCCATGAACAAATGAATCCATCTACTGAAAGCGGGATGAAAGACAAGTGCTACAGCTCAGAAACGTTTGGCCAGGACTGTGCTATGAGCTCTGATCTCATTAGTTTAGGCACTGATCACATCAGAGCTGCAGTAGCAGCAGGCTCAGTGTGTGCTGAGACACCACTGGGGAGGCAGGGCAAATAACTGAGTGGTTAACCTACATTGTGCTCCCTCCTGCCGTTCTCAAACGCTAATGCTACCCGGGCTGTTCAGCTTAAAGGTAGCTCGGGTGGGTTCCCAATGCACCGCAAGCACTGCAGTGAGCTGAGTATGGAAATGGCTCTGCTGTCCCTCTCCGTGGAGAAAGGTGCCCGCAGGAGCACAGTGGCTCACACCTTGCTCAGCAGTAGTACTGCTCTCTCATGTGATAGTCAAATAGGAAGGGGGGAGTTTGAAAACACACAAGTTAACTCTGCAGTAAAATTACACCTTTGCAGCAGTGATTTGTAAGCCTCTTGGACCCTCAGAGTTTCCTAATGGTCACCACATTTTCTCACATCATTTGACAGGCTTATCTTCACCTTTCAGTTGAATAGGCTGTGAAGGCAAGGTGAAAACAACAGTGTAAAGTAGTGCAGCAAACAGTAGGTACTTAACCATGGTGAACAACATTTTAGGAGCAGCTGCCGTTCACAACAGCTTTTAAACTTTACTTAAAAAGTAATCCAGCCCCTGAAGGTCTCTTAGCTCAGCTTTGTAGTAAGTAAGCAGAGTTGCCAACACACTGCAAAAATCATAAGGTAAAATCACGAGATAATAGAAAGCAGTACTTGTATGATTCTCTTAATTCTGCTTTGGAAGATCTTTAGGGAATGTTTTTCAAGCTTTTTCATAAGTATAAAGACTGTATTCTTCTAAAACAAAGCTGATATTCTAATGTAATAGGACAGACTCGAGAACTTTTAGAAAAGTATAATTTTTCTTGAGATTGCAACACAATTATGACGCTTGGCAGGACTGGGTGCAAGTGGAGTGTGCTTGGACAAAAGGCTGGAACCAGTAAGACCACGTGAAAGGTTATGAACCCTCTGTATGCCTGCCAGACATTTTATCTTTCTTTGCCCATACCTTATCTCTGTCTCCAGAGGTCAGTGTAAATAGAGCAGTGTCTCAGAGCAGGTTTTAATTTCTAGTGTTTGCTGAAACAGCTGTACCTTTAAAACACCATGCTCTTCCAGTGTGAGAGCTATCATCAAGAGATCCTCTAAATAAAAAGTATACTCCTGGGCTTTAAACCAAAACTACAAAGAATTTGCTCTAAGCAGCACAAATGAATTTTTGAGGACGTGTTAGGGTAAATTGGTTCCCAAATCACCTTTTTCCTTTACCTCTCAGTCCCTGCTGGCTCTTTTGTCTCACAAGGCAAACTCACTTTAGCCTTTATTTACTTAAAACAAAACGGGCTGAACACATTCCTAGCCCTGTATGCTTCTTCAGTTGCACACCCTGACTCTTTTCTGCTCAGTGTCTGAATTTGCTGTTTATCCAGTCCAGGACCACTGGTGGTAGCTCCCACCAGCTCCAAGCAGTGCATCCATGTTCCAGCTCCCCTCATCCCTTTGAAATCTTGAGATCACAGTTTCCCTCTAAATTTGTAACTCCTTTTCCCTGTTGTCCTCACATGCAGTCAGTGGATGCTCTGTGTCAGTGGAGTTTGTTTGCTTGTTTTCTGAAAACAGTAAACAAGTTTTCCCATGTTCATTCTGGATGTCTGTGAAGATATCACCAAGCTCTGGACTCAGTCCACCTCCTTTCTGCTATTTCATAGACAAACTCACACCGAAGCCCTGCTTTATGCAGATCATTGGCAAATCTTCCACTCCACTCCACTCCACTCCAGGCCCACACTGATAGAGGGAGCCACCTTTCTGCTTTAGACCTATCCCAAGTCAATACCTTGGCCTGTTTCTTGGAAAGTTTCTCACAGATCTCTGGTTGTCACTTCTAGCTCAGTTTGGCTGAACCAGAGATTTCTATACTTCTACCAAACCCTCCTTCTGCATGTTTTTTCCATTGCCTTGAACACTAGAACTATCCTGGCTGTAACTTGGTTGTCCAGCCCAGCTTTTCTGCACCTTACAGCTCAGCATAGTTGTGTATTTCACACACACTATCTGAAGGATATTCCCCGAGCCATGGCTTCTCTAATTTCCTTATAAGAAATCCTTTTGGTCTCTCATAATTTTATATCACCTTTCTTTTTCCCTGGACAAATGATACATAGTCACAGTAGTAGTTGCTCAGGTCATTTCCCAATCCATCATTTGTATTTCATCCTCTCTTCTAGAAATCTCTCCACAAAAATATTCTAACACATTATATCAAAATCACCACAGCCTATCTCTGCCTATAATTATTCATGGTGTGAATGTAAGGACATCAGCTCCCACCCACATTGAGCTCACTGTTACTTCTATCACTTCTCCAATAGATAAAAAGCCTAGTCATCCATTTTCCTATACTGCCCCTCACACCAAAAAGAAGGTGGCTGTAAATATCTGCTTAGTGTCTGCATTCAGATCCTTCCCCTGTTAGTCTATCATCATGCTCACAACACCCAACAGTGTTCGAACACAGTTGTGTAGTTCATTCTGCCACAATTGTCTAATTTTCTTCTCAAGCAGAACTATAAACATTCATCCTTCCACTCCAGATCTCATTTTCCTTCTCAGTCCACTCACCCTATTTTCTGAAACTCAAGTACTTAAAGAAGGAGGGTTTGGATTGTACCTACATATGGGTTTTTTTTCTAAGGAACTTTGGTAAAGCAGCCTCAGTGGCTTTCAGTGCCCGTTTCTATGCCTCTCATGTGTGATGTGTATGCCTCCTTGCCTTGTAAGTGCTGTACAATGGGCCAGAGCTATTGCATAAGCAAGCCCACTTCAGAAGCAGCACAAAGTGCTGAGCCCAGGCTAGATTACCACCCTTCTGGACATCACTTGGAGTTAATGCTAGGTTCCCTGTACAACACCGGTTTGTGCAGGGCAAACGTGACTTTAAACATCACTTTTGTAGTTTTTTGCTCACCTTAAGCACTGCAGAGCCTCATTCATATTTGTTCCATATGAAGACAGACAGGCTGAGAAAGTTGGGGCTGTTCAGCCTGGAGAAGAGAGGGCTGCGTGGAGACCTCATAGCAGCCTTCCAGCGTCTGAAGAGGGACTACAAGGGATGCTAGGGATGGACTCTTCATTAGGGACTGTAGTGATAGGACAAGGGGTAACGGGTTCAAACTTAAACAGGGGAAGTTTAGATTGGATATGAGGAGGAAGTTCTTTACTGTAAGGGTGGTGAGGCACTGGAATGGGTTGCCCAGGGAAGCTGTGAATGCTCCATCCCTGGTGGAGTTCAAGCCCAGCTTGGACAGAGCCTTGGGTAACATGGTTTGGTGGGAGGTGTCCCTGCCCCTTGCAGGGGGGTTGGAACTTGATTATTTTAAGGTCCTTTCCAACCCTAATTATTCTATAATTCTATGTTTCTATGATTCTTCAGTGACAAAGAAAATGCTCTTTTTATGATGAATTTGAAAAATAGTGTTTTTCTGGTGTGTGGCTGGCATTCATCAGTTCCCTCATACTCAATGGCTGCTTTTTTTTCAGAGCAGAAGTCAAATTGTTAGAATATCTCACCTATTTAAAGGTTACTGCAGTTATTCCCCTTTTTTTTTTAGCAGAGATGCATTAGGAATATTTTCAGTGCCACATCCTGTTGTGTAAATTAACAAGCTAGCTTGGACCTCACCATTCTCCATTAAAATCTCACTGTGGTTCATAATGCAGTGAAGCACTCCTTCCCCCAGGTAGTTCTGTGGGCTAATCAGACTCAGAGAGTCACGCAGAGCTGAGTGCTTGTGTTTTTCCCTTCCTTCTCCTTATGCAAGAGACAAACAAGTCAACCTGTGACACTGTGTTCTGGTTACAGTGAGAGTAAACTGCTGAATGGGGTGTCTTCTGTGGAACACTGAGCAAGGAACCTCGTCAGAATGGAGAAGATATGTTATGCTCTTTTGTCTCCAGTTCACTTTGCAACTACAAGAAATTACTTCAGCTCCTTTGGCCCAGCTTCTTGCTACAACCTGAAAGACCCAATAAACATTTTTACAGCGGCATTACCTACAGCTTCTCTGGTAGGTTCCTAGAAAATGAGGGTCAGAAACATCCTCCTGTTGCAACATAAAGACAGAAGAGTTACAGAGAGGCTAAAGACATGAGGTGGTGACTTAACCTCCAATAGATTTGCTCTAAATCGGGCCCAGTCCTATCAAGACATTTAAACAATTTCCCTTTAATGCCACAGAGATGGCTTTTAAACAGCTTAGCAGGTACCATATGCATCAATTACAGTTTTATTGAGTGTTGCTTGCTAGCACTGCTGAATTTGGATTGGCTACCATCTGTTTAGAAGCCTGGAAAAAACTGCTATTGCCTGAGATACCATTGCAGGTTAGCAGTTTCTGTGATGTTCTTCAGAACCTGCCTTAAAATATCCTGGAAATGATAGCTGAAATAGCAGCACTGTGCCTGAAAATTTATCCTTAACTTGAAAGGGTATTATTGCAGGACTAAAGTGACAATGTAATCTGGGATAAATATTTAAAATCTAAACATCATAATGCTGTTGTCATTATTGTTAACATTGTTATTATTATTAACATAAAATGTATAAAGAGATAGTAGAGGTTTATTTTGCCTTTAAGAAAATGTCAGTACAAGACATCAAACATGAGATTTAGGCTAAAAGGGAAAGACTTCCAACCTGTGGGGATGAGGCTGACTGCCCGGCTGATGAGTCTGATAAATGAATGTGAATATGAAGCAACCTTTCAGAAGAGTGCATGTGGGGCATAGGAACAAATTCAACTGCTGAAACAAAGCTTCTTGCTTTCTGCATTCTCCTTTGTGGATCTCACCACCTTTTTTTTGCTTCCTAGCCTTTGGGCACACATGAACTTGTTTAGGATACTATGCTATATCCATATCTGGAATAGAAGATAGCAGAACAAATGAATTTATGGGACAGAATATTTTACGCACAAAGCCAGGTTCAGAAGTTGGTCAAATTACTCTGAAGCAGTCTTTGATGCAGGGCACTTGCCTTGCTTTTGGGCTTATATGTGAGAAAACTGAAATTACCTCAACTTGATTGCATCATAAAACTATTTATTACAATTTTTTCTGCAATTTTTTTTTAATACCTGAAAGAGCTGCAAATAGTTCTGTATGGAAGGAATGCCATCCAGAGGGACCTCGAAATTCTTGTGAGGTGGGCTGTTGCCAACATCATGAAGTTTAGCCATGCCAAGTGCAAGGTCTTACACCTGGGACAGAGCAATCCCAGGTGTAGCTACAGGATAGGCAGAGAAGAGATTCAGAGCAGCCCTGCGGAGAAGGACTTGGGGGTGTTAGTCGATGGAAAAATGAGCATGAGCCGGCTTCAGTGTGTACTCACAGCCCAGAAAGCCAACCATATCCTGGGCTGCATCACGCAAAAGCAGCAAAAGAAGTGTGACCAGCAGGTCTAAGGAGGTGATCCTCCCCTTCTACTCTGCTCTCGTGAGACCTCACTTGGAGTATTGTGTGCAGTTCTGGTGTCCTCAACATAAAAAGGACAT
>JANRGW010045960.1:35190-53688 GCA_024733675.1 Psilopsiagon aymara | reverse complement strand
CTGCTCTGAGGTCTCCCCTTCAGGAGCCTTCTCCTGTCCAGGCTGCCCCAGCCCCGCTCTCAGCCTGGCTCCAGAGCAGAGCTGCTGCAGCCCTCAGCATCCTCATGGCCTCCCATGGACCCACTCCAGCAGCTCCAGCTCAGTTCAACTCAGTCTATACCACGGGTTTTGCATAAAAGACCAGCTCTGCCCAACCTTCCATTTCCAGCACTACTCTTACTGGGTACAGCTCTCATGTGGTGAACCCGACCAAGGCACTGGCCTGCCTCTGAACTAACTTGCCAGCAGAAGAGAGGAAAAGCCTCGTGTTTTCGGTCGGTTGGTTCCCATGATCGCTGTCTTGGCGCAAAGACAGCGGTGGAAGCAGACAGAGGCAGTGGAAGGAAGGACTGACAACCTCTTGCATTGCTGGTGCTGATCTGTGCCAGGTTCAACCAGCCAGGTCCCTCTTGGCGCTGGGAGGTACATTTTGGGTGCAGTTTGCTCCCCCCAGCCTATGTCCATCCACACTGGAGCCCAAGTATTTGACTGGTGTCCCCTGCAGGTGAAATCTACAGCAAAAAAGGACCTCCCCAGCCAGGTAATGCTACATTTGCTGCTTCTAAGTGAATTACCGTCATGGAAGTACAAAGGAAAGAGCAGATGTCCTGGTGTGCTGTTTTTCCATCACTATCAGAAGCAGAACACAGTGCCCTCTTTGAACCTGGGCTTTAGCAACCGCACACATCCAGCTGCTCAGCCACACAAACGGAGGCAGAAACACCATCTACCAGCACTTGTTGAGAGGTAGAATGTGGGAACCAGGGGAGGGAAGGGCCATGGCAGTGCTCTGTTTCTCCTCCTGATACACCCATGCCGGGTTTGCGCCTCTGTGATCCATGACGAGATAAGTTGCAATTAGCTCTGCAGGAAAAAGAAACCTTTGCACGTACCCATAAACACAGCGCGTGTCAGCAGCGCTCAGTGATTTAAATAAAGCAAAAGCTTTGTTCTTGGTGCAAATGACTGAAATGCAGATGGTAACGTACAGTCCATAAATACCTAAACTGCTGTGGACACATTCCCTTGTTCTACAGAAGGAACGCACAGAAGGTGGATGGCTCAGCCTCATGTAAAGGCCAAGAACTGGGAATAGAAATGACAATTGCAAATTGCAGTCCTTGCTCTGTCTAGACACTGTTTTTCTGAATCTGGGCTCTTTTCCCGTTTCAAATTCGACATGAAGAAGGTAAAACTGGAACAGATTTAAGCAAATACACACACGAGGCTCCACAGATTTGTAACGCACTGTTTAGCAGATCCTGTTTGGAGTCAGAACCCCACAGGTCAGCGTTTTTTGTGTCTCTACTTGGTGATTTTCGTTTTTAACCAATTTGAAGGGGGCGGTCCTTCAGCTTCACGTACACCTTTCAGCACGAACTGCAGGAAGCATTTGCATGAGGAACGAGAGAACAAAGGGCTTTCCCAAAGGTAAAAGCTAACGTCACATCAGGATCAGGACATTCAGCTTTCGGAGCGGATTTGTTCTGTGCCTCTTTCAAAGCAAATCACTCTTACCAAGATCTTCAGCTTGAGAATTCAGGTGCGAGGTTACAAATTGGTTTGGTTTAAGGACAGAAGTTTAAAGTTTCTCATAACATTCCTACAACTGCCTGAGAGGAGGATGGAGCCAGGAGGGGGCTGAGCTCTGCTCCCAAGGAACAAGGGATGGGACACGAGGAAATGGCCTCAGATGCACCAGGGCAGGGTTAGATGGAGCTGAGGAACAATTCCTGCCCCAAAGGGTGCTCAGGCATTGGAACTGCCCAGGGCAGGGCTGCAGTCACCGTCCCTGCAGTGCTCACACACTGCAGAGGAGGCCCTCAGTGCCATGGGTCAGCGGTGGCCTTGGCAGTGCTGGGGAACGGTTGGACTGGATGCTCCTGATGGTCTTCCCCAACCTGGCTGATTCCATGACCTGAGACATTCCCTACAGAATGAGTGTCCCTGGTGAACGTGCCCGACGTGGGTGACTGCGGTCAGAGCACGGGGTGTGCTTTAGGAGCAAGGGAAGCTGCTGCTGCGGCGAGCGCAGGAAGCGAGCGTGGGGCTGAGCGCGGCGGAGGCGGTGCTGGGGGTGTTGTGGAGATGGTGACGAGCACAGAGCCCCCGCAGGGCAGCTGCTGGCGGGCGGAAAGGGGAAGCGGCGAAGGAAGGGGCTGCGGAGGCAGCTGGAAACAGAGCGAGGCACTCGTCAGCGGCAGCGCATACACAGGAACGGGCACCGAGCTCCAGGGAAAGCCAATCTCCCACAGCGGGTTGGGGTGGAAGGGACCTTAAAGCCCATCCGGCTCCAGCCCCCTGCCATGAGCAGGGTTGTTCACACCCTCCTGATCCAGTGCCTGAAACCTGGCAGTTTCTCTGCGTTTCTCCAACTCTTGGGAGCCACCCGTTTCCCTGGGAAAAGGTCCTCTGTCACTGCTAAATACAGTTTGCCCCCTAAATTTAAAGGACACGTTCAGGGCTTTTCCTCATTGATAATTAACTCGGGTTGTTATTAAGTCAATTGTTGTCTCTCTGTCAAGTCACACCCACCCACAAAAGCTCTTAACTGAAAACTGGCTCTTCTAATTGGAGTTGGCTGTACATCAGACAGTGCACGGGAGGACGGGGATATGGCACAACTCAACAGCTACTAAAAACAAACACCATAGAAAGCAGACGTGGACCAGCTCCACTGGCAGAGTAACTCTGCTCCTTCGATGCTATTTATATCATCATCATCATGACAAGGAGTCCTAGTTACTGCGCACCATCTCCACGGCGTGCTCAGGAATGAGAGGCAAGAAAGGGTCTAGAATTGGTTAGCTTATTAAAGGACAAAAATATATGGATGGTAGATATATGGATATAAATGGATGTACTTTGCGAACACAACAGATCACAAATGCACCCCAGTGACAGTGTGGAACAGCAGCTCTCTCTAAAACAACACTAATCCCAAAGGATCAACCCGAGTCCGAGACATCCCATTTGCATCCTACTGAATGCACACACTCTGTACAGCCTACGCTGGACTTGAGGGACAAGAGCTCTTGTGGGGAATTCGTTGTGGAATGGCCTTACAGGTATGGTTGCAGCACAACTCGGATCCGACAGCTCCAGCAAGGGCCGTAGCATGGTTTGCAAACACCAACTCATGATCACCCAGGGGTTCACAAGTAGACACCAGTTGTGTCAACGGTATGGGCCGGAGTTCTGGAGAACATGATCTTAAAGCCCACACATCCTGACCAAGCAACTTCCTGCTGTTGCTGATGATGACCCTCATTCAGTACATGTCCATGCTGTATGCTGGAAGGGGAGGATGGAAGAGGTGACACCACCGGAAGATTTGTGTTAAGGCTCACTCTCCCTTTGCATCCCACTTGTCTTTGGCACCTGGGTTTCCCTGGAAGATGACAGCCCCTTGCACAAGGAGCACAACTTTGTGTACCCACACCTTGCTCTTACTTCATCCCTCACTGACAATACACATGCTGGCAGGCTGGAGGCATTTTGCATCTGTTAATAGGGTCAACACTGAACCTCTGCCTTGAAAGGAGGCTCAGGACAGGGACTGTTTGTTCTAGAAGGTGGGAAAGAAAAAGCAAAGACAACCAACACAAAAACACCCCGAAGGCTGCTTTTGAGCTCCATGAAATTCCTTTTATGATGCTTATACAAGAAATGAGTAACACCAACTTGCGACCTGCTTCGAGGATGGACCTAACTCTGACATGCATCTTCAGATGCCTCCCTGAAGACACACAAATAAAGCACAATGAAGGATGGATACAACACAGCCTGGAGAATGCAATGATACTCTTCTGACCTTAAAAAACAAACTAAAGCTGTATGTAAAGCTTTCAGTCTTATCAAGCAGTGAGCATTACAGTGACTGCTGCTAATGAAACCCTGCTCTGATCAATTAAGTACACCTATATTCCTGTCACCACTCCTGTTTTATTAGACCTTGATCCTTGGCCTTTCAGGGCTCTGCTTTGTGTGGGACTGCCCTGGAGGCCATTCCCAAGCAGCTCTGCTTTGTGCTGACACGTTAGCGATGCTGAAAGGCAATTCCATAGGCTGGGGATTGCCAGCGGCCCCTTCCCAGCACAACCCCTGCCAAGAGCAGGGTGCTGCCCTGTGTGTCACCCATGCGAGGCTCTCCCTGCTGCCAGGGCAGGGCTGTGGCCTCCTCCACTGTGGGGCTGGTGGGAAGCGGCCCCGGACCTGCCCTGATGCCTGGAACAGCCCCAGAATGATCAGGGCAATAGGAGTTATGTGCCAACCACTGTGAAACTCTCCTGTCAAATGACTGTATTTAAGTGTTTCCTCACTGTTACGCACAGCAGTGCGAGGCACAGAGCGAGCTATGTGGTGGCTAAAGTTTCTTTGGTGAAATACATGTACACAAAAGCATTTTATCACGTTCATTCACTGCACAGCACCAAGAGAAAATGTCAGCGTGTGTGTTATTTACAGAGAAAAAGAAAGCCAGGAGGGCTGAAGAGTTCCCCTTTTCTGTTTGAAATCAAGGTAGAGCTGAGTCAAGGTAATGTGATTAGTACACTTCAGCTGGTTTAGATCTGCTGATGGCTAAACCCATGTAAAAATGGGGCTCTACAGATGCTGTTCTGTGCATACAATATCAAAACAAGGATTATTGTTTAGATGAACCATCAGCACCATCAGCCTGACTCCAAGAGGCTGTTCTACAAAATACCCACAACACCTCTTACTCTGTAATAACTTCACCAGGCTTCTTTTCGACCCAATTCAGGGACATGTGCTTTGAAGCAAGCCAGAAACCCAGCTCCCAGCTCTCTAAGAAGGGTCTCACCTGAATTCAGCAAGACATCTGTGAGTATTAAAAAGTATTTGGAAGACCTTCAAGTTCCTGCACACTTCAGCAAATACACGACTGCTTTAGCTAATAGTTTGGGGCTATTTATGCTTTACATCCAATATCCTCCCAGTTGTGCCTGTGTGCTCCCCACCCCACCTCTGCATTGAACTTTGCAATTATGAGGCTGTGGGATGAATTGGTTTAACGAGTTGATCTGAGGGGAAACCACTCTTGGTGAGTTGGTTTCCACCGGAGCAGGTTGCTGAGCCTGTGTAGCTTCAAAGGCTCTGTGTAAGGGGTGAGGAAAGCAGTAGGAGTGTGTGAACAGGGATGGAGGGAAGAGCAGGGTGACTCTTTGAGAGCAGCCCACAGATCAGCCATCACGTACAACTACAGTGGGTAGAGCCTTACTGGTGTGGCTCTGCAGCAGCACAATCTGCCTCAGACTTGCTCAAGACCAATACTACCATGGAGCTCCTGAGTGCCTCTACCAGCTCCTGTGCTCCAGAATCAAGTGAGGAGCAGCTTCGAGGAGTCAATGAGCTCCTGAACTGCCTGGCTGAGGGGTCACAAACATCAGTGTTAAGAGAAGATTCGGGACGGTGGCAGGCTAGATTCAGATTGGTTTAAGCTGTTGCACAAGTGATGCTAATTCAGTCTTTCATGCTCATAGCTGCCTAAACTGGGGAAATCTGACTCCTGAGATGCTTGCAGAAGCTTCCAAGGAAAGTTTCTGCTGCTATCCCATTGCTGCTGTCCAAGCAGCAGCTCACATTGCTGCTGGGGATAAAGAGAAGAGCAGCTATCCAAAGAGATTCAACATGCGACAACAATGCGGGAAGTCTAGGAGGGATACAGAAAGGGAAGACTGTCCCCCCCAAAACAAGAGGTGTCTTGGAAAAAACAAAGCTGCACCACAAAAGCAAAGGCAAAACAAGCAGAACCCCACCACCCTCACAGTGAACCAGCTCATTTCTACTCACCGTTGAAAGGGTTGATCTTCCTGGAGATCCTTAAAGAAATTGATTCCTTCAGGTCTTTCTTCTTCACACACTGAATGCCCAAGTTCTGAAAACTGAAGCACATGCAGCAGCATTTCAGCAACTAATGAAATCTTCAAAGAGTTAACGATAGTTAATACAATAGTTATTTGTAACATCAAATTATTCCACAAAGATTACCACTGTGTGGTAACGCACAGTGGGAGAAGTGGGGAAAAAGCTTATTTTGAGAGGGGTGTAAGATCTGGATGCTGGGTTGAGAGTTAAGAGCAGAAGCAGCAGTGGAAAACACTAAAATACAATTCTAAATATACATTTTTTACTAAATCTACATAAAAATATCTAAATACATATTCTTAAGACTATGTATTACTGTACTAAAAGCGATACTCTGCAGTAAACCGACAGAGATCACACAGTTAAATACGCGAGCTCGCATAACTTACAGTGACCATTACTTTTGTTATCAATAAACGCACTGATTTGCATCAGTTCAGGATTTTCTCTCTCCTGCTTTTGTACCAGGGAATGTAAATTTCAAACGCTGTTTTAAAGGGTTTTTTTTGAAACAAGTCAAAACAGGTCTTTAAACCTGGCATAGTTATGGAAAAGTTCTGAGGAGCTGCAGCTCCTCCTGATTTGCATAAGAGCGCAGGTCACCCCGATGTAGGAGGTGGGGGGAGTCCCAGGCGAGCTCTTGTTCCCACATGGAAAAACCATGACATCATCAAAGCTGAGTGGATGTAAAGCAGGAAGTAAGAAAAAAATGTAAAGAAATCTCTGTTTCATGGTGCCACAATGCGCCCAGAGGAGAGGCTGCACCAGCAGGCAGCTTTACCCAAGCACCAGCTATTTCCCTGCCTTTGAAACTCCACAGGAACTCTTTGCTAAGCCTAAATGCCTAAAAAACACTTTAATGCACCTAAAGGCACTTCTTAATGCAGCTGAAGATACTTCTTTATGCACCTAAAGATCCTTCTTTAGGCACCTAAACATACTGCTTGTCCCTGCCAACACTCTCCAGAACAGTTTCATGCTTCTCTGCTCTGAACAAAGAGTACCCGAGCACGATGTTAAGTTTAATTCCCTTAAACTCCCTTCCCTGTGCCAAGTCCACTCTGTCCAGAGGTTCCCAAATCCTCCGTATTCAGGCTCCACTTCCAGACCCTTCATTCGCTAGTGCCATGTGTAAGCTTCCCTTTGAAATTCAACATGATAACCCAGAGGAGAATAAAATGCAGGAGCATCTCATACCTCACTATAGCACTTTGGTTTTATGTTGTGGCTACTGACATGCAAGATCTGTAATGTACCTTGGGGAACAGTCCTATTTCTGTCTTCTCTCGTGGGCAGTACTATTTTAGGGCTCAGTCACAGCACATATTACTTTTTCTCCCCCAATATACCCATTGCAATCCACAGATTCAGTCTGAAGCACACTTCAAGGCTATGAACAGGCTTAGTTCCATATCATATCCCCAGTCCCAGCCATCCACCATGAATTACAGATATCAAGCAAGCAAATGCACAGAACTGACCTTGAACAAAAGCCCTACCCAGCTACACCAGACCTAAGAGCCATTACCCTGCATCACTGAACCACTGAACAAAGCCTCTCCTGAGCAGCAACCAGGTCCCACAGCTCTCAGGTTATAAGTGTTTCCTCCCCCATGAGCTGTCACAGCGAAAGTGCCTGTTGAGCCATCAGTACACAGAGGGCTGGATCAGAGGAGGAACTGTCAAGAACCTCAGCATGGCTGCGGGGTTTCACATAGCACTGGCTGACAGGAAGAAAGAGAGATAACGAGAAGAGAGAGGGAGAAGTAGGAAGAGAGAAGAAACATGACAAACATTTAAGAGAAACCTATGATATCATTCATGCAGAGGGACAGCGACCGAGGAAGTAAGAATGTGAGTATAGAGGCAGTCACAGGCTCCCCGATAGCCATGATTTTGGCTTGATGTTCTGGCCAGGGAGGGCTCTGATCGAGTTCGGGCAGCAGCACAAAGCTCATCACACCACAGGCAGAGCAAAACAGTTCATTCAACCAGAACTACAGGGGGAACTTTGAGCAAGCAGGAAGCAGAGTCATTACTCAGAGCAGTCCCAAATCTGGGATTAATAATTCCTCTTCTGCAGGAAAAAAAAACCAAAAAAACAAGTAATAAATTGGAGCTTTGCTCCATTTGGGATGTTCAGCAAGAGTAAACAGCCAGAATCACTACCAAGGGACAACACCTCCTGCTCACTAGTATTGTATGAGGCTTTTCTCCAACATGGACTCGAAGAGAAGAATGCGAAAACTGAGTCACCAGCCACAAAAAGGAAAATGACTTTAAACATCCAGATCCAATTACGGATCACACTGGTCTTTCATCTCAAAGCAACCAATGATTTGTTAAAAATGAGTGTACCGATGCTGGAAACATTTCAAAGAGAATGTTTCGAGCCTCCTCCCATCAATGTCAAGCTCAATGGAAGCTTACAGTTTCACATTATCAGTAAGGGGAATGTAGACCACTTACTGTTTTGTAGGAAACCGAGAGGTTTATAACCTAAGGATATTGAGAAGAATTCTTGGATATAGCAAACAATCACAAGCGTCTTAAATGATGAGACACAGCATTATGTCAAAGAACATGATCTGAAGTACCATGGAAATGAAATCAGTATTTGCAGGGTATTTGTAGAGCATCCCTGCACTCTTTGGCATTACAGCTTCTCTACAGGCTTGCCTCATCCTTCCACACTCAGCCTTGTGCAACAGAACGTCAAGAGGAAAAACAATCAGTGTCTTCCTGTATCCGGTGAACGTAACGTAACCGGAAAAGGTATTAAGCAATCAGGCTCTTCTGCTTCAGATTAGAAGAGAAGGCACAGAGCTGAGAGCAGGAAATGGCATGGGCCAGGACACAGACATCCTTTGGCTTTGAGTGAGGAAGCTTGATTCAAGAGAAGAGAAAGGAGAAGCTGGTGAATGGATGGGCAGAGGAAGGTGCAAGGTCCATTAACAGCTTCAGATATCCACAACTGCCTTTCAGACAAGGTGAGGGGAAACTCTATTTGCAGGGAAGCTGACAAGGATGAGGTTGCAACAATCAAGGTGGAAGGTTTAACTGCCTGAAGGGACAGCCCTGCCTTTTTAGAGAGGTGTAACAGTAGGGGGAAAAGTTACAGGAATTACATTTACTAATCCTTTTCTACCATTTGCCAAGCAGATCAACACTGTGAACCGAGCTAAAAATAATGAAGTACTAAAACTGTTAGCATCTGTAACAGCAAGAGATAGTACAGTCAACATGCTACATGTCACCTGAATACACAACAGCACATCCATGATCACTCGAGCCTGGGCTGTACATTGAAGAAGCATCTCCACTACTACAACTATTTATTTCACCATCAGGCAATCATCATCTTCAAACAGAGTGCGTCTTCAGTCCTTTAATAAGTGTTCTACTGACTAAACCCACATAAATGCGGAGTAATTTCACTAACATCAACAGAATCACATCAGCCTGAGAGCAGGGCGTAAGAGCTACTTACACACTGAAATACTCACCTCATTTTCTTTCCAGCTCAGTTACCTTTCCCCCAGAGCAATAGCCTACTTCCAAGTATACTGCATCGCAAACTGGGAACCACAAACTGGTTGTCAACTCTCAATTCCCCTCTCTGTCAAAAATCACTCGATATTTGTTGCAGTTTACTCTGCTTTCACTACATTACATGAGACTTGGAATACTGATGGGAAATGCCATTCAAACACAACCGGATGTTAGATATTCTTCATGTCCCTCTGAGAAACACAACTCATACACAGCCTGAATCCTCCTTGCTTCCTTCTCTTCCCTGCTTGCCCTACAGAGCTGAGCCTGAGCACAATCTCCAAGAAAAGCCTAACCCAACCAGCAACAACAGTGAGAGCCAGGAACACGTTCCTAGATGTGTCACAACCATTATCTTCTAAATGACATGATAATCAGCTGGTATTAACTTTCTCCACCAGTTTCCAGAGTCCAAGTGTAATTCCCATGGAAGATGTGAACTTCCCTGATCACCGTGAAGTACTAATTCTAATGTTGCTGCCTATTCTATTACTCATCATTTTCACATGTAGGAAAGAATCATGCTCCAGAGTAATAAGTGTTACTGAAGAAGAATAGAAAAGCAAGTAAGTGGGAGAAAGGGAAAGGAGACAGACACTGGGAGAATGAACAAAGGAAAGGGTGAGAAGAAAAGAATAGGACCAAAGAGGAGAGAAGAATAGAAAAGGAAGCAAACACTTCAAAGAGGGGCTGTCCTCTCCCCAAGATGGATGAATAAACATCAACAGAAACGGCATTCTAACAGCTCCTTTACTCACTGGTCAGAGGTTTAAAACATAACATCAGGGGATCAGTTACACAGTTCATCAACCTCCCAAGTAACACCAATACTCACGACAGGACTCGCCGCTCTGGTCCAAACTCTGCTTCATAGTAGCCATCTCTGCAGTCCTTCCCAACCAGGTCATGAGGATGTGGCTTGTAGGGTTCATTCTTCGTTACCAACGTAGTTCTTATTTTGACTTTTCCAAAGTAGTTCAGAATCTATGAGAAAATTGAGGTCTTTTCTAGATTAGAGACATCAGGACTAGTAAAGTCCCCATATATAGGGACACATTTCATTATCACAACCAGCCTTACAATGAAAGACACAAAATTCAACATAGGTGACCCCATACAACTGCTTTTTGAAGGATGGGGCTTGAAGCAATCTGGTTTAGTGGAAGGCGTCCCTGCCCGTGGCAGGGTGTTGAACTGGATGAGCTTTAAGATCCCTTCCAACCCAAACCATTCTATGATTCTATGGCAGGGCTCGCTCCAAAGACCTTACGAAAATACTCCTAAAGCCTCAGGGATACGAATATTACCTGTGCCTGGAACACTAAAGAGTGAAAGAGGATCTTAACAGCATGACATAGGTTGGGGTTTTAATCCATTCTCAGTTGGATATCCAATCTCCTATTCAAGGAGGCGGGCACTGAATTCTCAAGTTCCTACTAGAGCTTTCGCAGCAGTCATCAACCTAATTCAATGCATGTTTCTCAGGTGCATAAAGGTCTTTCCTCAGGCTGACAGCAGGCAGTGAAGTCACCGAGGGTTGTGTGGGTAAGTGAAAGAACAAGAAAAGAAAAACAGTTTGGCCTAACTTGTTTGAAGCTTAACAATTGAAAACAAATACAAGACTTGCTCAGGCACACGTCTGTGCAGAGGTGAGCTCTCCTCCTCCTAACTAAGTGTTCCTCTCCTCCCTGAGCCCTGTCTTTCCTCCTCCAAGGATCCAGCATATATCCTTTCCAGCCAACATCTCAAACCTTTGACTTGACCTGCGCTCTTCCAGCTTCCATCATGTTAGCTTCTTCAGTCTCCAATTGGGCTCCTTCCTTGGCCTTCACACAAGCCACCATTACTCTTCACCTTTAAAATCAAACTTCCATCACTCCTTCACCTTCCTCAACTATTACATCATTTCTCTCTCATTTCACACCCAGCCCCTTGAATCTGAAGCCTGATCTGACCACTTCTGATTCCCCAGTTCCTCCCTAATGATGCTCATCATAACCACACCACAAAATTTAATCTCTTCTTGGCCTCTCTGTTCTCATCCTCACTGACGTTTCCATCTCTACAGGGAACTCCCCTAGCAACTTATCAGCACTAAAACCTCCTACGGGCTTCAGGGAGGCAGGAATTCACCTAGAAATCACCTGCTATTGGTAACAACCACCTCTGTCATCACCAGTCACCTCTGCCAGGATTGCATGGTCACCTACCCCTGCCCCATCTTCCCTTTGAGATCAGGCTGACCTTCATGTGCAGCCCAGGCTAAGAGGAATGAAGGGCTTCTCTTGCCCATTCACCTTGTGCCCTGACACAGCCTTAGGGTGAGAGTCTGTGAAAGCATCTACTCTTGCCAGCAGACTGTGTAGCTCAAGTGGTACAGTGCTGACAAAAGAGAGAGTCTGCCAAGACCTCCATTTCCTGCATTCCATAACCAAATCTGGCACTGTGGTAGTCAAGGGGAGGACCTTCTCATTTGCTTCCTTCCCTTCGTAATTCTGGCTTCAGGCCTGGATCAGCTTCCACAGTTGCTTTATGTAGCAGAAGCTCAACACACAACTGCCAATACTATCTTTCTCAAACTCTCCCTCTTCTTAAATAGCTTCTATGACTCAGCTATTTTTCAGATTTCACATCCTCTCTATCTGGGTTTTTTTTTGCTGTGATTCCAGAGACTCCATCTTTGGCTCTACGTTTTATCCTACTTGCAGGCACTGCAAACAGATACACAGCTTCTATTCCTGGGCACTGTAACATGCTTCCAGATGGCAAGTTCTCTTCACTTCCCATTTATATTTGGGCTCCCTCTTCTAATCTCATCTTTGAAAGACTTTCTTCAAACTGAAAGAGATCAAGGAAACACCAACAACTTAAACTTCAAAGAGGTAACCAGAAATTCTTCTCCCTTACCCTACTTCTCCAGGGTCTCTGACACATTCCTTTGCTCCACATACAAAAGCTACTGGCGGAGTGCTTCTATTCGACCTTTACTGCCTGTACCTTGGTCCCTGCTTTGATCACAGCTGCCAGGGCTACTCTGAATCCCTTCCTTCTGGATTTCCCAGCCTCTCCATAATGCAATCACCCTACTAGTCCTCATTGCAGATGCTCTGACCGCATAATTCTCCTTCTTACCTCATTTTAAAACTATTCCCTTCTAACTTCATATCCTTCATGGCAGTGTCTTCTGCACAGCCTGATCACCAAATCACTGGCTCCAAGTCACTTCTTTCTTTGCTCAACCTGTACCTCCTTTCATGTTGTGCCCAGCCGCTTTTCAAAGCCTTCTCAAATCTGGAACACAAACTCCTTCAAAGCTCTCCCAAAATTCATACCCAAGTCACGTAACTAAGAAACCCAAACGCGCAGACAGCAGAAGCTAATAATGAAGGGTTCCCAGACAATGAGTAACTTCACCAAGTTACTTCACCAAGTGCTCCCTCTCTACCAGCACTTTGTAAGATACCTCTACACATCTCCTGTTTGTGTAAATTTGAAACAAAATCTTTTAATGACTCTTTCTCCACCCTGCCACAACTACATCTGCATGCCAAGGGAAGAGGAACAGAAGGTGTATTTAGAACTACTTCCTGCACCACGACCAACACACAGCTACAGCACAATGCTCATGCGGGCAATGGTAGCTCACAGCTAAAAGCGAGATTTACCTGTATGGAAGGGAAGGTCTTGTTGTTTTCAGTACTGTGCTCTCCTGGAATGCTGCCTGCTGATCTTCCCTCACATTTGTATCTGAAACGCATGCCCCTTTGCCTGGGTTGTTCGAATATTTCAATGTAGGGCTCAGGGCCACCTGAAAATCAAAATACTTTCAATGTTAGTATACACTAGAGCTTAAAAGGCAGCAGAAGATACAAGAATTATTGACATTACCATCTTTCCCCTTGGTCTACATTCTCAATCCACCCTCCTATTTAGGTACATGCACACATTGAAGGTGGGGAGCAAAGGGAGAGAACAGAGTTAAATGACGCCTCCAGGTATCACTGCCTTGTAAGTAATTAGCAAATGACGCCCTCCCTCCCATCTCACCTAGAACTTAGCTTCTTTTAGCTATTTGAGAATACGCATATGATGAAAGAAGATTGTCTACAACAGAAAAGCAATCTCTATTTTGAGGGAATAGTTGGTATGTTTAATTTTAACACACTTTTAGGACTGGCTGTCCTCTGAAAGCACAGGTAGCCTCGAAGCCAAGTACTATGTTCTCTTAAATCTCCTCTGAAAGAGATGTTGAATTCATTGATTTAGTTCCTATTATAGTGAAGCAGAAACTACGCAAATTGTGCGGAAAAAACCAATCCAAACCTATGGGTTGAAAACCATCACTGTGAGCTCAGAAAATACCCCATTGCTGATACTGAATTCTGCATCCTGAGCTGCCCACCTCCCATAGGGCTAACTTCGAGTTCCAGTTACCTCCCTAGAGAGCAAAACCTCAGTAAAAGCTATTGGACAGTTGTCAAAAAAAGGTTTTCAGGAAACACAAGTGATAACAAGGGGAGTCAGAAAGACATTAACTTTGCCAGATGACATTTTATTGCCAGACAGTAACAAGCTATTAAATATATCTCGCTGAGAACATCAAACAGGATAGTCAATCAAACGGTGACAACAGTGGGATGGCATGTGAAAAACAAACAACAGAGGGTAAGTAAATATTGTAGATGTTGAATCATCATGGTGCTGCACGATCAGAAGAACGTAGCTTATGGAAATATCTACTGAGTTCTCTGTCATCTTCATGTAATAGCATCCTACTCAAGCTAGGTTGAGCATCACAAACAAACATGACAGGCAACATCCTGTGGTAAAGCACTGAGAAAAAGTGCTTGGACTTCAACATAATAAGCAAAATAGTTATTAAATATATTGGAAGTGCTAAAAGGGTGAAAGATCCCCTACTTCCTTTTGCCCAAGGTCTATATGGGCTATGAGTCCATAGCATATGAGCTTTGGCAAAGAGGCGGAATCCAATCTTAACTCCATTTATTATGGAGGTTTATGGAGTTGAGCTTCTCTTTTGTTGCACCTCCAATGGTTTAGGTATACCTGCCAACACAAAGCCTGGGATTTGTTGATTGCAAAACACTTCCAGTGCTGCAGCAGTTCATACTCAAAGTAAGGAAGCACTATATACCCTAAAAGATAAAGTAAGTAGTTGAGAAGGGATGGAAAGAACTACATCTCCAGGACATCACCTGGGTCTAACCTGAATGCACACTTCAAGTGTAACAGACCTGCCTCCGGCTGTGGGAAGGCAGCATGTGAAAGCAGCTGGAATTGTCTTAACACCACGTGCCTTTGCAAAACCTGAATGCCGTTTAAAGAGTCACAGTGCACTTCAACTCCAGGCTGTGTTTGGTGCGAAACACTTGAGAACTGCGGTTTAGGGCTCTAGATCCCTTTTCAACAATTCATCAAATTGCTGTATTTGAACTCATCACCTCCCATCAAGTCGATTTTAGTAATTTTCTGAATATAGACCATGAGCAGTCATATTAAATATACCTTAGCCATTACTCTAGGTTTACTTACAGGGATGGTCCCTTTCCAAGATATTTCCCAGATATTACCTAAACCCTCCTTCAGATAAGCTTTTCATATTTCCTTTTCCTGGAAAATAAGCAAGGCCAACAAAAGGGGAAGGGGGAACAGGTGCTGACAACAAAAAATAAGCTTAGAAATGACATCAAGCTGGCTTCAACAGAGAGTAGCAGCCTGAGCTTCTCATAAAACCAAGCTCACGCTCAAGTGTATGGCCATTTAGCACTTAGATTTACTTCTGCTACTGTATTTATCAGTACAGCCCAGTGGCCCAAACAGAGGAGCTCTGTCAGCAGTAAGGAGTGACTGCTGTGTACCAACTTCCTATTCCTACCAGGCAGCTGAGGAGAAAGAAGAATCTTTCCTTCCCATTCCTACGTAACACCGTACGTCACAAATACGGACACAAACCCATACACTAAATTAAAAATCTATTTTGGAAATTGTAATGACAAAATTACAGCAAAGTGCCTACTAATCATCTTACTCGGGAGATGCACACGCTTACATAGCTGCTAACCAGACGCACAGGACACCCACATACATCACCCATTTGTCAAAACCAGCCTGGCTGTTCGAAACTACTACAGAACGCAATCACCCCGAATCTGTAACTCTCTCTGCTTGAAACAATAATTTCCCTTCACGCTCTACTAGTACTTTATAGAGGGCTTTTTTTTCTCACCTATGAAGTTAAAACCAGTGATCTTTATGGGGCTGTGGTTGAAACAAACAGCATTGAAGGCAAACCCACTGCTTAACAGCAGGTGTGCTTGTGGGAAAGTAAAGCTCAGTGACGCGGTAGCCTCCAGAGATTAAATATTAAACTTGGTGTCACCTTGGCTCTCTCACTCTATTTAAGAATCACACCATCATCTCTATTGGGACTATCGCTGTCTTCGTGTTTTGTGTGCAGAGGAAACACGTAAAAGTGTTTGTGTGAACTGAAGGTACTATCAGCGCTCTGCAGCCAAGTGGAGGCTGCTCAGTGTTCCCTATTTCTGTAAACCAGCGACGCGCCTGTGAAGTGGCATGGCTTAACTATTTCACAATCTCTACTCTCACACAGAGCTCTTTTAGCTCCCACACGGTTACTAAAGACCTGTACTCTTCAGGTCTTGCTGTGTTTGTCAAACAAAGATGAGCGATGGCAAAGAACAAACTCTCTTCTGCTAACTCTAGAAGAGAAATGCATGGCCACTCGTAGCACCCACCTGCCCACAACTACCCGAAGATGCATCTGAGGTGGAAGAAAAGCAGAAATCTAGCTAATCCTTCAACAAAGTGCTTAAGAGTTTAATTTGCATTTGTAATTGATGATAATTGCCTGCACACACGCCAGCAACAGAAACACTGGGCTACATATTACAACCTGCCTCTTGTTCTGTTTGCTATAGAACTGTTTATTCCCTCTGTGCCCTGAGTGCTAAACACTACACTGCATAAAACATAACTACACGAGATAATTTAAGAGTATATAGCAGACCTATTGTTGCAATTACATACACAAGGAGAATGAGTAAAAGCAGGAACAGCTCCAAGAGTCTACCAGCTTATGCTCATTGAAGAGCCAAAGGCTGTTTTCTTCTCATCTGTTTTGAGCAATACAAAAAGGAACAAAAGGGCAATCCCAAAACCTCCAAAGAATACTCCATCAGGCCTCTCCATGCTGAGAAACCCAGGCTGGTTTAATGTTTAACACGGCCTGTGCATTAGGGAGGAGGTGCCAAGCAAAGCGCCAGTGGGATCAAGGGTTGGGATGTTCAGTTTGGTTCCTTCGCTCAAAGGAAGCAGGCTCTGGAGTAACTACACAATGTGCAGTCTTCTCACACACCCAGGAGTACCTGCGAGCAGACTCCAGCAACATCAGTGTGCGTGAAAGCAAAGGAGCTGTGGGTCTTTGTGGAAGATGTGAAAGTAACGCCTGAAACCCTACAACCCGACTCACACATGGGAGGAGAAGCACTGCCCTTTAGCTTTGCTGTCACTGCTGCACGGGTCACTGGTGACCCTGCCTCCCCCACAGCAACAGCCCTGTCTAAAAAGCAAGATCAGCCGATCTACATGCTTACAACCTTCTGCAGCACCTCAGGCAAAAAAGAGAGGACAGGGCAAGATTTGTTACAGCACATTCCAGCTCCATCTAAAGTAACCAGAAGCATAAACATATCTGGTTTGGAAAGCAGAGATCTACCCAGAATCTGCAGTTTCTGTTGTTCTAACAGAGACAAACTGCTCCTGAACTTCCTCTTTACCAGCGTAACATTACAAAACAGCAACCAAAAGAGAGGCAAAAAAAAAAAAAAAAAAGCCAACTACAAAAACTGCCTTTGTACCAGGAAGTTATGAACTTCCCCTACTGAAAAATTCCTTATCTGGTTCCTAATTACACCGAAAATGCATGAAGACATGGAGAAGAAAAAAGAAGTGTGATCTCTCAGTTTTGCCACTACGAAATGCAACGTAATGTTTAAAACAAGCCTCCACACAAACCCAGGGCTGTCTCTCCCTGTTGATAGTTCACACACCTATGTATTCAGCCAGAGTGAAAGTTCATACTGGGCGAAGCAGTAACAGAGCACACAGCGCTCAGCTTCGAGGCTGGAAAGCATCATACACTAGATACTACTCTCATTAATGCTGTCAAGTCATAAGTTTTGGGTCTTTCTTTAAACTCTTAATAAAGATACTAAAGAGACACCTGAAAGGATGATAAATTTGGTTTACTTTAGCCTAAGAAACTTAACTGTGCTTTTGGTTGTAATTAGTCAATGCATGATCCATTATCTACATTACTTTGCACCGCCGTTTCTTATTCATTTGCATTCTCACAGGCAAGTTCCTATGTGAACGGGATCCTGCCAAGCATTGCAGTCTTTGGATTATTGAAGTCCCTAGCTCCGACACTAGCCCTATGTGCTTACTTAACACCTAAACACTAACAGCACCATTTTAAGACATAAAGGATCCGTTCTGAAACACAACAGCCTCGTAACATCTTGTCGCAACAACCCTGGGATGTTTCTTCATTAACTTTTTCCATCAGCCTACTTAGCAAGCTCTACGGAGGTGGATTTAAAATCAAAAGCAGATGCTGGGGTGATGGGTAAGAGCACTGTCACCCTCTTTCGCACTGTTACTCACCTACCTCTGACTGCCTAGGGGCTTAAGTCAATGGTGGAAGAGCAGAAGCCAACCAGCCCTCGCAGCATAGAAATAAGAAACAGCCGACACTCGGCCTTTCCCCTAAAGAAGCAATCTCTTTTTCGCTTCTTTACCAACGCAGTCGCAATAACGAAAGGAAGGGCGGAGGGGCCCAGCCTTCCGCATCGCGACGGGCGCAGCCCAGGGGCACCGGGAGGTGCGGAGCACGGGGAAAAGCGGGTCCGCTCCTGCCGGGGCTCCCACCGGTACCCCCGTTAACACCAATACCACCACCCCCCCAGCCCCACGTCC
>JANRGW010045960.1:0-34977 GCA_024733675.1 Psilopsiagon aymara | reverse complement strand
AGGGAGGGCACCACAACCCCCCCGCGAAGCGGTTCATCCGCAGGACCCTTCCTTGCGCTCGAGGTGGGCAGGGGGAAAAGCTGTGATTCCATTGAGTATCCTGTAAATTCAGAGCACAGCAGAGCTGACCGGGACATACAACCAACTGGGCTGGAAAACGCCTTCAAGAGCATCCAGTCCAACCGCTCCCCAGCACTGCCACGGCCACCACTGACCCATGGCACTGAGGGCCTCGTCTGCACGGTGTGAAAACACTCGCAGGGACGGTGACTCCAGCATTGCCCTGGGCAGCCTCTTCCAATGCCTGAGCACCCTTTGAAGAAGGAACTGTTCCTCAGCTCCACCTAAACCTGCCCTGGTGCAGCTTGAGGCCGTTTCCTCTTGTCCTGTCACTTGCTCCTGAGGAGAGAAGACCAATCCCCAATTCACTGCAACCTCCTTCCAGGTAGCTGTAGAGAACATGTTTCTTCCAAGCAGCTTACACAAGCTCACACTCCTCACCCTCCTGTTCAGCACACCTAGAAACCTTTGCAGCATCCCTACATAGAATGGTTTGGGTTGGAAGGGCCCTTAAAGCTCACCCAGATCCAACCCCCTGCCATAGGCAGGGACACCTTCCATAGAGCAGTTGCTCCAAGCCCCTGTGTCCAACCTGACCTTGCACACTACCAGGGATGGGACAGGCACAGCTTCTCTGGGCACCCTGTGCCAGCGCCTCAGCACCCTCAGAGGGCAGAACTTTTGCCTAATGTCTAATCTAAATCTCCCCTCTTTCAGTTTAAAACCATTTCCCCTTGTTCTGTCACTACAACCCTTCTAAAAAAAACCCTTTCCATGTATTTTCTCAGTCCCTTTAAGTACTGAGGTTACATCACTCGTAACACCCCTCTTTCCATCTCCATAAGCCCCTGGAGACCACACTGTCCTGTTACCTTTGTTCTTTTCAGTTGCACAGGGCCTGGCGGTCACACACAGGCAGCAGTAAGAAAACTGTACATACTGTGGACAGACTAATATGGAAGGGAACAAAAAACTCATCAGCTACAAGCTGATCAAGTCACAACACTCAACTTAAGATCCACCTAACCTTGAGCGCACTCGGAATCCAAAATACAACTCACAGCTTGGACCCAACACAGCAAAATCAAGGGAAGGAGACAGAAACGGTGGGATCCACCCCACAGCCCCAAACTGGGGTCAGTTGGAGGCGTCAGTGACAAACAAGCAGATGTAGGGGGATTTAAATACCTGTAAAGAGAGGAACACAAAGGAATGCCAAGCCCACACCTTGCTGTGGTTACAAGACTGTGTTTGGTTAGCAATAAGATTTAATTGTATTTTTATCCTTAAAACTTTAGTCTGCGAATGCTGTGTGAAAATATGGTTAAATAAATTGGTATTCTTGAAAAAGGAACATTAATAAAAGCCTCAAAGAGCACTCCAGCAAGGTACATAACAGACAAGGGCTTTTTACTTATCTTTTCCCTACTATCCTTTTTAAAAGCAAAGATTATTGGGATGTAGAGGAATGAACCACAGCAGAAAACGCTGTTCTATAACCTGCAAATCCATACCCTTAGCTAAGCAGAAGATACTGCCCAATGCTTGTCAACCTTCCTGCTCCATGCTCCATCTCAACAGGGCTTAATTTTGCCCAACTACCATCAGATTTCCTACAAACAGAAATTACCTTTCTTCATTTACAAGCAAAACTTCCCTTATTTAAGATTCAGTTTGTCATACACTAGGGCTGTCACACCCATCTCAAATTTATACCTGAAATCAGGATGGAAGGATCCAGAGGGGCACACAGGATAATCAGGATGACTGTGACTAGCTCTAGAAGGTTAAAGGGAAGAACAGCAATGTTATTCCATTTAGATATTATGCTGAAATAATTCCATGGTTGTGGGTTAATTTCTTGCCAGAAGAACATGATCTCCCATTTTCTTTCCCACAAAAGAAACTCCTCAGAAAGGTACAAACCAACAGTGCCCTAAAACCATGAGAAATCAGGATTAGATCTTTATGTCCTGAGGGATTTCTTGCATTCCCTATGACTGATGATGTAGAACAAAGCAGGGAAGCAGTTCTCATACCCTGAATGAAACTTAGACTTTCTCTACACACACACACACAACTCCAAAACACACACGGACAGAGAACCCACACAAACATGCCTGCATCCAAACACATTGGAGCTCATGAACATTAGAGTATTAGAAGCTCCTTCAGGTTTTTATATGATCACCTGGCAGTTTTGGACAACCTTCATTCACAAGCTGGAACAGCTTGGGAAATGCTTCCAGTTTGAGAGCATCCCTGAAAGTCACATGAGTGATCTGGATAGGATCTTAAAAGGGAAAAGGATGCTATTCCTTTCAGCTAGCTGAAGCTGGAAAAGCCCTGGGAGGTTTTTACCCAGGAGCTGGAGTGTGGATGTGAGTTCTGGTTTTGGATGTAAAGCAAGTTCTCTGTACAGGCACATGAAGCAACTAAACGCTTTTCCTGCCACATCTTCAGGCTGGTTTGCAGCATCTCAGGTAGTAAACTATTGTATTTCAGGAAATATGATTTTAGGTGCTTCCCTAAATACAATTTATATCCCTGTTTCCCACCCACTTCTCTAGCCCATGATGCTACTAAAGAGACATAGACCAAGGCACCTGGGAAACTGTGCCTCAAAACAGACGTATCTACTCATTTCTTCTTGAAGGGCATACAGTCTAAGCTGATGTGAAATTACGGCCAACATTCCAGGAAATACAAATACCATGTTATTACTAAAGCATCAATAAACATTCCCTATTTTTCCCCAGTTCTTTTGAACTCTAACTCTTAGGGCTTGCAGGAACAGGCTACTCAAGAGATAATCCTTGAGACTGCACGTTAGAAACCGAGGCACTATCTCACATACACACCAGGGTCTATGGTACAAATTGATTCTTGATATTGCATCTACGAATGTGGTGGGTGGATTGTACTTGTTACAGCATCCCAAAAACTTTAACTCTATCTCAATCTCTTCCCTAACATGAAAACAAACTATAATGAAATTAGTGGAAAACCAATTGTATGAAGTGTTTCACTGTGTAAGATCTGTAAGATCCCATCATCTGAATACACAGAGACTAGATCTGGCTCAGGAAGTCCTTCTGTGAGTGGAGATATTTTCTTGACCATTTTTCTCTCTCCAGCAGTAGCCATAAGCTGATGCCCAGAGGAAAGCACAACGACGTTTTAGGGACAAAATGATCTTTTAGTCTAAGCCCAGTGAGGCTCTTTCATAATGGGTTCATGTTCCTAAACTAAAGCAAAGTTCTGCAGAAACAGAGAAGCCTTCCCAAGTCAAAAGCAAAAACCTAAGCAAATTAAAGAGGCCTTACTCAATTTCATGCAAGAATACACATAGATCCCTCTATTCCTGTGACTACCTCACATGCAATTTCTTTCTGCTGTGATCCAAATCTATGGCACAGGGATTATCCCACAAGAGTGATGTCAGCTGGAGAACTGCAGTATAGCAATGGTAGTCACAGAAACCTGGTCAGCAACTGACATGAAGTGTAAGAACATGTCATAATTTTGGGCATATGTCGATCTTCGCAAAAAGCAGGACGGAATTCCCCTCCCATGGCATTGCATCAGAAAACCCAGGTGTATCCCTATTATTTTTGTCAGCTGACTTTGGCTACAGTCAGAGGTGAGATAGCAGGATTCTTAGACCAGTTTGAGCCAGTGCTTTGCTTCCTGCCTTCCAGTTAAAGCAAGTGCTTTAAGATCCCATTCTTCTCCATTATCAAGTCCAAAGACAAGCCCTCCCTCCCTGCACTACTACAGTTAACACCTAGCTTGCTGTAAGGAATTAAGCTTCCTGTGGAGCAGGGAACGTCAGGGGGCAAGAAAGAGGAGAAAAGGGAGAGAATAAACACACACCCCCACAACCAAAACTTCCTACAGCAAAGGACTGTTTGACATATTTGTCAAGCCCAGGATGACGGCTTTTGCATGGTGCTCAGCACAGGCGTTGCCCAATGAAGTGTGCTAAAGCCTGCCACGATACAAAAGCAGCACAGCAAACTGTTAAGCCTTTATTTCCTGTTCCCAGCTATCTGTCTCAGATCAAAGCAAAGCCGCTTGTCACTGGCCTGGTTAAGCTGCCAAGTAGGCACTAAGGTACTTTAGAATATGGCTCTCCTCATACTGGGAATAAAAGTAATAAAATCATTTGCTTCTCCCCTTATGGACTAAAGTTAAGTCCTGTTTTCTTGTGCACTGTATCTCAAACCTTGCATACTCCTCTGATTAGCAATTTGCAATCCTCTATGCCTTAAGAAACCTCTCTATGCCTTAAGAAACCTCTTGTTGTTTGAAGTATGTTCTTTGTAATCTCAAAGGCCTCTTAGTCAAACATAAACACTGTCAGGCCTTTTGATGGTTAAGGCTTTTGTGCTTATTGGTCCTGAGGAAGGTTCTAATGCAGAAGCCATTCCAAGAAAAGTTATGGCTTCCAGATTAATGATAAACCGAAAGGTTGTTCAAGCCATTCTGCTGGAAGTGTTCCTGTCTCATGCTTGGAGTTTGTTTGACATAGAACAATGCTACTCTGCCTCCTCTCAAAACAGGGTGGAGAGAAGGGAAATGCTAATAGAGAAAGGTTAGTCTTGTGGATAAGGCACAAGGCTATGATTCAAGAGGCTGGAATTTGGCTCTTGGCAAGTCAGCCTTTCTACTCTTAGGCAAGTCATTTAACTCGCTAAGCCTCAATTTCCCCAACAGAAATCAGGCGAGATACTTCCTTGCTCCCACACTTCTATGTTATTCAATCATGATGTAACTTCTTCAGGGGATGAACTGCTCATTATAGGAAACGGCTCATTATAGGAAAGTGCCGAGCACAATAAAAATGACAGTTCCATGAGCACTTCACTGTGGCACCTCAGGAAGAGGCATTCTCCCCTCTTTCTCTCCTTACCTCCAAGCAACTCACCTATGCTGTTGCAAGCTCTCCTTTGGCAACACTGGAGCTTGCTTAAAAGTAACCTGGAGGAAACAGAAACATTGGTTTTCTGCTGGGTCAGCTTTTACTGAGCCAGTTGTATGTACAAGCACAGAAATGACTGTGCCAGCAGCAAGGAATGGGGTGGCACCAAGGCCAGAACGAGCTTCTCAAAGACAGCTTTGGGCAGAGGTGCCTGTTTCCTGATGGGCAATCTTCATAGAACTGTAGCATAATGCTGTTTTCAGTTTGAGAAATTGCTAAGTCTCTCTGAAGTTTCTAATCACAGTCCAGCCTTCCTTCCTTCCTTACTTCCCAGAGGTAGTTTTCAGAACCATTCTCAGGCACATTCTCCTTCAGCTCTCTCAGGTGTTTCCTAATCCTTTCTTCTCACTCCAGTGCTATGAACACACACCAGAGTTTGGGAGCTGCATTATTTTTATATAGAAAAATCTTTCACATTTATTGGCAAGCAAAGTAAAAAAAATATGAGGAGGGTTTTCTTTCTCCACTGTGCCACGTGAAAGCCTCGTAGAATCATAGAAGAGTTAGGGCTGGAAAGGACCTTAAGATCATCCAGTTCCATCCCCCCTGCCACGGGCAGGGACACCTCACACTAAACCATGCCACCCAAACTGGTATGGCAGTGAAGCCAATCTAATGACCTCTGAAACGGCCAAACTGCAAACTTCTCCCTTATGCCACAACTAAGATCAATCTGATGCAGCAGTGCCGTAGGGAGAGGACTTTGGGAAGAGATGAGCTCAGGCTGAGCATAAGGAGCTACATCAGCCAAACCCAACTTTTTTCTACCCAGAATCTATTTTTCAAACAGATTAGCTCTACAAGCCAGATTACTCCTGGTGGTACAAAGGGAAGCAATAGAATTGCTCTAGCTGCAGCCACAAAAACAAGGGAGACAAAAGGAAGGATGGGAATCATCCCTTTGCCAACAGTGAGCTATTAGAGTACCTTAGAGTACTATTAGAGTACCTATGTTGTAACATGAAAAACTACTGAATAAAAAATAGGCAACATATGTCAACATTAATTCTTCTGTTCCCCAAAACCCCAGCACATACCAGCCAGCCATTATGCACTGGATCCACCAACAGAGGATAAGAATTGCTCATTCAGGTTTTTATTACAAGACTTCCCTTTTCCCTCAGAGCTTACACAGAGTTTAGGCTATTTAACATCACCTTGAGCTTCAAGAGTCTCAGAAGACCATTATCATAGCCAATAATAAAGAGATAAAAAGGCACATTGTTTCACTACAGCCCCACCAGATATGTCTCCTTTTAATTTGAAGTCTTACACCTTATTTGTAACTCTCCAGCCCAATGGCTCACATAGTTCTGACTTGTACAGTTAAAGGATTATACCCAGGAATAGCTGAAAGTGACACCACTCTTCAGGTTGCACATAAATATGTAACACCTTCTGGGGCCAGTTATTGCATAAAGTCCTCCTACGTATGCAAAGCATATCTGCAGTTTGTGAATTAGGCAGCTACTCATCTTATCTGGACGGGCATTAGCCCTTTTACAAAGTGCCTGGGGCTGTGTGTCATAGGGCCACCTCACTGAGCAGTCTTCCTGTCCATACCTGATCAACAGTGCTGCTTCACTCCACTTGAACAGTTAAGCCTCCAACCGTGCCTGTTTGGACTGTGTGTGTGCATATGCATCCAATTTACTACTATACTGCAGCAATATAGATTTACTAAAAAGGGCAACATTCTAGTAAGGGTACAATTAGTAGTCTGAGCTTTCTTAATGACAAGGTTGAAAGCCCTTGCTTTCTCACGCCGAGCAGTGATGGGTTTTGCTGTTTCATAGTCTTGTTCATTAGGCAGCTGCTGCATGACTTGCAATTTGGCTTATAGGACTATGGGGAAAGTTCAATGCCCTTTCTGTAATCAATGTAGTGGTTAAGCTCTCATAAACAATACACTTGATAAATAATTGTTCATCTGCATTCCACTTGTGAAGCACAATATTACTAAAAATAGATAAAGTCCAAAGAACATCCTCCGTGTTTTCAGTCTGGAACACTGTGCCTTAGGTATAGTAAATGTGTCAACTGCCACTCAGAACACTCTCAGATGCCTGGAAGAAGCACTTTCCTCTATGCAAGTAAAGAATATAAACATCAATCTTCTGACTTCATTTCTGATTAAAAGGAACAACAGGCCAGGAAGAAGAATAATCTATTGCACAATACACATTGAAAGGATTGAACAGATTTTTTGCCCTTTGGAGTGGAAAAAACAAATCTAGACACATAGCCTGCTGAATGGAAACAAAACAGGCATGAAGAGAGAACTACCACCACAAGCTGCTTCTGGCAAGTCAATGCAGGAACCAGAGGAAGGAGAAGGCCTAACCCAAAAAAGAGATGACAGAAATAAGCTTGTGGCAAGAAGGATTAATTGGAACAAGGCCTAGAGTTGGCTAGAAGGGCAATGTCATATATAAAGTTGAATATAAAGAAAAGGTAACTGCTTAATGGAAAGTTTCCTTAACATGCAGATGCAGGAAAGAGAGATGACATATAGTAAAGCCACCAATGTGGTAGTTCCATTTCTGATCAGTCTCCAGTGAGATTCTGGGGTGCCAGCCGGGTAAGTACTGTTGAGAATCGACCTGTTGAATTATCTGTTTCACAAAGGCTGAGGCAGGTAGCCACTAGCTAAATTCTGACATGTAGAAGATAAGCATCACAGGCTCCAGCATCAAAAGGGTAAGAACTAAGAGGGAGGGGGTTTGGACTAAAGTGTCTGATTACTGCTCTAGTGACCTTACTCCTGGCCATCACAACAGCTTGTCCTTTAAGCGCCTTGATGCCACTCCCTCAGTGACCATGAGTCATACAGTTGGTTTTGCGGTGTCTTAATAAAATGCCCCCTCGTGGTCACAATAATGATTTCCTGAAAGGGCATGCAAACTACTGCCTTCCCCGTAAATCTCACTCGCCTGCTTCGACCAGCTTGTCATCCTTGTGTGGCATGCTCCTCCCTGCACAAAAGGGTAAAGGATTCTCATGCATGAAGCTTTAGCCTCTGTAGCATCTTCAGCTCTCATCTCCAAGAAATCTTGCCAAAGATAGCTGGCTGTGCCTTTTCCAGCAGTTTCCATTCTAGAGGATCTGCATAACAGAAAATAAACTGAGACCAAATTTCCCACATGAATTTGCAAAGTATTTCTGTGAATCTACATAATCACTTGCTTAAAAGGGGAAAAAAAAAAAAAAGGCAGACAAAAAAGCCAAATCTATACATAGGTCTGTTACTTTTTAAAACACAGCTTCTTCAGGTTTTGTTACCACCTGCTCTTACCCTATATAAGCAAAAACCAATGAGTAAACCTCAGATTAAATACCACTTCAAAGCTTATGAGATACCAGACTCACAGTTTAGTAAGCGAGCTACCAAATCTGCATGGATGCTATGTGGTCCAGTAAGAAGTGAAGGCCAGTAAGGAGTGAATTCTGCAGCAGGCTGGTTCCAGCAGACTGGAACATGGTAACGGCAGAGAGACTTACACCTGCATCAATTTATATTCATTATGGTCCACACCCACTGATAAACAGTTCGAAGAGAGTCTGCTGCAATTCAGAAATGGGTGCTAATACCTGATTCACTTCCAGATACTTTTACTGCTGCAAGTCTTTCAAACATACCAGGCCAAGTGAGACTGGAGGTCCTAGGAGAAAGGTCTTGCTGCAAGAAAAGCCTTAATTACAGCTTTCTTTACAGATAGTGATCAGCTTGCTGACAGATGCTATCTTGAACATTGCTGGTACTACCCTGTTTCACCATCTCCACCTCCTCGCTTACTCTGTTTTTCAGCTTCTAGGGCTTTGGGGCAGTTTTGGGGGATTTATCATCCTGCCTCTACAGCACACCAGGGTGGTCTAAGAGTCCTTGGCTGTGTGGCAGCCCCATGGTCAACCTAATCTCTTACTTGTTTAGGCAATTGCAATGTGGTAACATTTACATATTGTTATACAATCCCTCTGCTTCACAGCAAGTATATATTGTGTTTACCATATAGTTTAGCAACCAGCAATACAGGCCAGGAGATGTTTATTTGTTTCACAGTGATTTATCTAGTGGTACATTGATTTCTTTTTGGGGTCCCTTTGCTCTGTTATACTACTGCTACTGGTTCTCTTCCTCCAACAGTGGCCAATGTCAAGGCTCTCAGGGTGCAAAAAGCCCCTTAAGAAGTAAACCTGGAATAATTACAGTGTTTCTGCAAAAATCCACATCATTCACTTGCTAGATTTTTTAGAACTGGAATTTATATTCCTCTGACATATCTTAATTACACATGGTATTGTTTCTGCTTCCTGAATATGCATCTTCAGCCTTCAATGTCAACACAAATACTGGTAGAGGGATGCAATTATAGCACTTTTGCTTCTGCTAATATTCCTATGACCTACGTCACACAAAACCTCTGTGGCAGGTGACCCAGTTACTACAGACTTGGTCAGTTCAGGACTTCACACATGCAACACGGTTAAAACCTCATTTGCAACAGAGCCCTGTAACTGGTCAAGTGGAAGCCATGTGACCTGGTGTGGCTTTAATTGCAATGTAGACAGGACTTCTCATTTACATAGCCCAGGATTAACACATACCTCTGCTGTAATGCCAGAGGACACCAGAAACGTAGGAAGTTGAAAAAGGAAAGAAGGCTGCTTGGATAATTTACTCAGACAATTACTCTCTCATCATTACTATTCCTGCTTGGAAGAATGTTTACTACTGCCCCTAGAAAAAGAATGGCAAGAGAAAATTAAATATACAGCTGAACGGAACCACAGAATAAATTATGTTTAGCATAGCAATTACAGTTTCTTCCAGACTATATGTCTTATGAACAACCTATATTTGTGTGGTCAACAACCCTGCCTCATAAACGTCTCTGTAATTAATTTGAAATAACAAAAACCAGGGGGAAATAAATGCAGGGTTATTTTTGCTCCCTTTAACAGAGTGTTTGGCTTCTTTCCTATATGCAGAGAGTTGATTCACCACAACTGATGAAGACTCCAGCTAGGAAAGAAAGGGAGGACTCAAGGATACTGGATCTGAAGGTGGTGGCAAGAACCTCCTAAAGTGATAAAACCCAAATTGGTTATGGTTTACAAAACCAATAAACAGCAAAGCAGCTACTGCTTAACAGTCTAAAGGTTGGGTATATTTTCCCCCTTCCCTGTAACAGCAATCACAGCCACTCTATTCTATGGCAGTCCTGTCCAGTTTTCCTTCTTTTGCAATATCCTCCCCTCCATAAGCCTCTAACCCACAATTCTTTCAACTTCTGCAAATGACACTGGCTGTCTTCCAACCCAGAGCTTCCTTATGCAGTGCTTTATGAGCAGATGTTTGGTATCTTCATAAATTCCTGATTTGGCTAAGTAAAATGGAGGGGGTCCAGAATTCTTTGCTGCTCCCTTTACAAGAGTATCTCCATCTCTGCTCGTAACAGGCTCAAACAGCAGAGACTGATCAGTTATTCCTTATATCCCTTTATCTTGGAAGATTCACACTCCTAAAGCAGGAGAGAAAGGCTATGTCAGCTTCCCTCAGCTGAGTGCTTCTTCAACTTTTATTTAAGGGGTTTTAAGCAACTCGTTAAGCAATAGCACATTCTTTGGCTATGAAAACACACTTACTGTGCTTGTTCACTGTTTTGGTTACAGGAATAAGTTTATTAATTTGGGGTCATGCAGTTAATACATTCATAGCAATACAGTACAGTTAAGAGTCAAGAACCCCATCACGCACCTCTTACAGGCAAGGCTTCCATTTGGGTTGACTGGAATTTTGGCTGAGTGATAAAAGTACGTAGCCCTGCAAACACAAGATTCATTTAAGTATCGTAAGGGATATGGCTACCAGCAACTTGCTGTAAACTCTGTCATTCATTCAGAAAGGCAGACTATACCAGTTCACATACATCACATTCATTATTCAGCTGACTCGACTTGGTAGCTACAACCCTATCCTAAATAAAGGGTTTGGCTTCTATTAAAGCCAAGAGTAGTTTTTAACAGTGGATCTAAAGGGGGATAAATTCAGGCCTAAAATGATGATAATAGAGCCTGATAATCTGACTGCGAATTGGAAGCAAACCCAAGGCAACACTGAGGTCCTATGCTGCTCGGTCTTGCAGTACCTAACACCCATCTCAGGGATTCGTGTTTAACCAAGCGACACAGCCTCTCCATTTCATGCTGTTCAGCATTACTTTGTGATACTTCAGGCATTTGTGGCTTTAACACATGACCCTAAGCATGGAGCCTCCTATGCTGAAATGGTATCATGGAATACCCAATTTTTCACAACAACTGACATCATACTTTTGCAAAGATTTACTCAATCACTTCAGAGATACATTCATCATCCACATAGGAACTCGGGTGAGATGCTGCAGCAACTCTTCAGCAGCAGAAAAAAGTCTTATCAAGAGTCTTAACGAAGAATGTCTAAAAAGTCACCTGTAATTCAGACAGAACTCTGGTATTTTTGCCTTTTTCCTTTCATTTAGGACATACTTTGAGCATCCATTCATTTTCTTTGGATACTAGTAGTAAATCCTTAGAAAACATGCCACTATGTTGTTGGGTACCTCTTTTGTTTTTACAGTTTTCCTATCAGGAATTACTGGGCTTCCCCTTGACCAACCTCACCCACCCCCCTCAACTGTAAGACATCAGAACTTACCCAAGTGTTAACTTGGATCTGACACTACTATGGTTTGTATTCTCAGCAAGACTCTTGTGGAGAACCAAAACCAAGCAAGAAACAGATTTGTGATTATTTTTGTCTTCTTAAGAAGGTAATCAAGATCTGAAAGGAAAAGTTGTTTAATTTGCATGCTTATGAAAAAATACATAGTTTTTTAGTAACCAAAATAGTGGGCTATCATATATGTAGTGGCTTAAAAATCAGCCGTTGTTTTCACTTACAGTCTCTAGAGACAATTACAACAGTCCTTAGGCAGATGCAGTGAGTTATGTACTGGGAATCCCCACTGCAAGCATGGGCAACATGACTCTCAAGAAAAAGGGACAAACACCACAATCTCACACATTCAGGGAATTTGGCTTCAGTTTCTGGTATCAGCCACAAAATTTCTGTCTGGCCCTTTGCTAACTGTTAATTTCCATGCATTAGATTCCTCATCTGTTAAAGCAGCTATTTTAAAAACCTTCTCAGGAATGTTGTGAAGAACTATGAAGTGTTGACAAAGAATTTGACATGGTGTCAGGGAAAGCCTTGGCAAAAGGTGTACAATGGAACCAAAACTTAATACAAACAAGAAACTTATGGTGGGCATCTTGGCTTGTCCTCTGTCCACTTACTTCAGGTAAGAAGTCATCCTAAACATTGGTGTTTGTGGCATCCAATACTTAAGAAATTTAAGATCATGCCATGTTTTTCAATAAGAGCTCTCCCTAATAAGTAGCTGGAAGACAAAACAGCCTGAGCTCAAGGAACAGTGACTGAGGAGAGACTGTTCAAGCAGGACCTGATTAAATAAATCACTTTTGCTTATCAGTCAGTAAGAAACTGTGGTTAGTTTCTATACTGAAGCCTTTTCTAAGCAGTTGCTTTGCTTCTATCTGACGTTTCTAGACCTTTGCACAAGGACAAACAGAAGTGCAGCAGGGTTTCCCCACTGACATCACAGCCACTGGGACTGGGGATGACCTTTAAGGGTGAGCACACACAAGATTTGAGTACTAGAGCTCCACAGTTGGGCTTCTGGCCAACCCACCTCAGCTTACTTGTTACTGAAAGGTGAACTGAAAACAACTTAAAATAAGCACAGTCTGGAGAAAATTGACGTATTACCTTTACTGAATTTCCCCCACTTGAAGTGACAGCATGTAAGAACAGGAGAGAAAATGAACACGCTGTTGGTGACTTATTTCTGTAAGAGGAATATCATTAAACAGATTGATAATTTTAGAGGCACATTTCAAACATTTACCCTGAATTACAGAAAAGCAAACATCTCCGTACTGCGCAACTTACCATTTGGTGGGACCCGTGATCTATTTAGTGGGTGAACAGGGGAACAGAAACAGGGGATTCCCTTGCCTTCTCATTGCTAGGACTTGACTGTTTGTAAGTCATTTTCCTCAAAATGCTACTCCCAGAGATATATTTTTGTCCCATTTGGCTTAATTAAATTACTGCAAACAATCACTATGCAGAAAACACTGTATCCATGATTTTCCTATTGCCCATGATTTCACAAAATGGCTCTTTATTTTATTCATGAGTGCACTGAACAAAACCTACCGTTTGCTGCATAGACTCTCCCGACAGCTGCCATCCTACATAGCATAAAAGGTACCAGGAAAGACCTGTAAAACCACTCAGAACGAGCTGGGAAAATTAACTTGGTGCTATACTCTCTAGTAAAAAACAGAAGTGAATGTAATGACCAGTTACAAGTCATGCAAGAAACACTTGCAGACTTCTGGTTTCATATAGATTATTCAGAGGCAGGGCCAACTTTCGGTTTCCTGATGGTCTAAAGCCTGCCTCACTTGAGAGCAGAAAATAGCTTAAAATAGCTATTCCTTCTTTAGCTTAATTATTAGAAATCTCACAGTGACAGGTTTATGCCCTTCTACTCAAGCAGTAGAAAAGACTGCACAGAATGAAACATAAATCTGGCATCAAAGAAGTAAGAGAGGAAAATCAATCTGATAAAACTCACAACAAACATACTAATACAGTGCTGAAGGCATAGAGCCAAGCATGTACACACCAAGTGATTCACCAAACCTCAGCTTTTCTTCTCTTGTGTGCACATACTCATATAGAGTCTATGATAAGTTTCTCTTCTGCCCAAGTGATCGTAGAGGAAAAATGGAGTGGAATTAAAACTGCACGGACAAAATACATTCTAGCGTCATCAGCTTCAGTCGAGTAGCTCAGTAAGCAGGTACTATGTTTTATTTTGGTAACCACTTTGTTGGTTGTGGGTAGTCAACACTTCCCATTTTAAGGTCACATTCTCAGCTACTCCCAGTTTGTCAAAAACATTTCTTTGGACTATGAGCACATATACTGTGCCTCCACCTGATTTTTTAGGAAAACCAGAACAAAAATGACTCAGTCGTTTCTAAGAACAATCCTGGGGAATAGAAATGCATTCAAAGAATTCTTAACACTCTTATTAAGAAACTCTTCCTCACATTTGAAAAACAGGGACATGAAATTTCACCCAGAGGCTGTGCGGGTGTCACTTTTGGACTTTTTGCTCTTCCTTTGAAAAAACACACCTACTGCAGCATGTGTTGAACTCCTGAAAGGGTTGAACTTACACACGCTAGCCAGACTTGTTTAGGAGCTAGCTTCCAGCTTTCTCTCCATTGCATGTACTGCAGAGTGAGCTGGATGGTCCCTGCAGCAGGCAGCTGACTGCCAGGCTGCCACACACTGAAACTGAAACAGGGTAGGTTATTTTTCCTCTTGTTTCAGGACTCCTGGGATTTTTCACTTTATCAACACACAATAAAGTACCATCCAGTTCAAATGCAGAGGAAGTGAAGATGGATTTAGGCGAGGAAGGAAGATTTATTGGAGAGATAGGAAGACAGGCAAGAACCCAAGATCAGATGGAATGAAAAGATGGCACATGAATAAGAAACAAGGTTAGGTGAAGAGAGCAGAATGATTCAGACAGGGTCTTCCCAGCAAAGAGGAACTGCCCAAGAAGGAGCAGTCCCAGTCTGATTTTCTATTAATTTCTTGAAGGTCACAGAGCTCAGAGGCCAATAGGCTTTATGCTGAAAGAGAAAAAAACAGCCCCCAAGCTGCTCTTTTGCTAAGATCCCCTCCAGAAAGCAGTATATGAAGTCCAGCAGCCTGGAGCCCTGAGCCATGCTCAGAGGTGTAGATGAAGGCTGAAGAAACACTCAGCCATAGGGACAGGAACTCCACATTAGGAGGCAGTAGGGAGTGTGCTATAGCCCACTAAGTCAGCTCCAAGCTGGAAAACACCCCACCGTATGCTGCCCAGTCCAGCCTGGCCCAGCAGGATTTGAGGAAAAGCAGAGCAGCAGCAGAGCTGGCCAGGAAGCAGGGGGCTGTGGCACTGCGGGCCCCCCCAACCCCTCCAGGCTGCTGGGCAGGGGTGGCAGAGGCATTTCCCAGCCAGCCAACATCAGAGCACAGCAGCCCTCAGCATACTGCAGTGGTGCAGTTGTATGTCAGCACCACCACAGCACATGAAGCTCAGCCCCAAGCCTGCCCCTGCCCACAGGGCTTGGGGCAGGAAACCATCCCCAGCATGGGAAACCCAGGCCACAGTTCCCTTCACCCTGCTGGGGAAAGGGCATGCAGCACTCATAGTGCAGTGGGGGCAGGGAGGGACACAGCAGCACCCCCTGGCATGATCCTCAGGAAAGGAACATACCTATTTCCACAGGAGGAGGTTACTGCTCACATGAGGATGAATCAGTCACCTGATCCCCTATGGGGACAGGGCATGAAGGCTTCCAGCGTGAGGGGGCTCTTTGCAGCTGAGGGGCTCAGATGTGTAACACACTACACATACATAACACATACCTAACACACTACAGCCCTGGGTTTTCACATTTACTGGAATAAAGCATAGGACCAGCCTCTTTATAAGAAGTGTGATGAGGTAATTGCAAAAATACAGCTAGGAGTTTTTGCTTGTGCTTTTTAGGCTAAACAGCTTATGTCACCAAGTATTACATAAAGGCAGGAATTATAAGCCCCCTCCCTCATAAAGTCAAGATTAACAGTTTCAAGATAACTTCTTTTTCCCCTCATTGGCTTTTTACTCATTAAGGCAAAAAGTATTACTTTCTCTCTCTGTTTCTAAAGGGACATCCATTGCAACAGCACAAGCGTAGGTGACTTCACATTAACTGTTTCTTTGCTTTTACCTAGCAAGTGAAACCACAGGAAACATCTTGCTGAAAGTCACTAATCAGTCACAATTTCAGCACAGAGCTGCTCCTCTTTAAGGAGATCGACTGCGCACCCCTCTGGATGGTTCCCTCCTCCAAGCCATACACACACAGAGCAACCAGCTAAGAGAGCAGATAGAAAACAGTAAAGTTTGCAGGAAGTCTGTGTCATGGGTTCAGCAGTAGCAGTCATTTTTCTCCTTCTTGGTAGCTAGTGCATCAAAGATCCTCCCTCACGGAGTCTTACTGCATAAGTAACTTTCAATCACTCTAACAGACAACTTACTCTACAAAGAAAAACAGTTAAAGGTTAATTGACAAAAAAAAATCTTTATTTAAAATAGCTGAAAGCTAATCTGCATAATCTGAGGGTGGTATCAAACTTCTGCGACATCCAGGGAAACTCCAGAACAGTGATGTCACTTTTCACTGGGGCAAGTAATGAATCAGGAAGTAGTAAAACAAGAATGAAATCTCAAATATTCTCAAGTCCAAGAAACTAGCAATCTAAATTCTTCCTAAAACTTCTTCTGAAAATCCTAAGAGTGAGGGAAATAAAAAGTTAAGAGCAATTAGAAGGTAACTGCAAAACAAGAGTGAAAAAATATCTAGGTAAAGGCATATACTTTCTATCTATGAGCTAGGTTAGTAGGAGACTAATTGCATAAATGCACATAATGACATAGAGGTTAAGGGCAAAAGAGCCCATAACAGTCTTGGAATACTCAAGTGAACGAAGCAGTTTAAAAGCATGGTAATATTACAGGGTTGTAGACTATTTATAACACTTACTTTCCATACTTGCTCTGCTGTTTCTCTCATCACCTACTTCAGCTTTAATTCCTTCAAATTCATGTCGGATTTTTACTTACACAGGTGCTGAAGTTGTATACATACTCTAGTACACGAGCTTGTCAATATTTCAATACCTTATTTTAATAATACGGGACATAAAACCAGTTTATAAACTGGTCCTGCTAAAAGCCACTGAAGTAACATGGGTACCATTTCTTAATTTTAACCTGTGAGTAAACTTAGACTGCAAGACCTAAGTTTGGGGTATTTTCTGGAGGGAAGAATAAGACCTCTCAAATTCACTAAGGCCAAGAGGTAAGTTGCACTTGAAGCAAGCTGGAAATCAGAAGTAATAAGGAAAAAAACTAAGTATATTGTGATAAATATCACTTTCTCCACACATGTGGAATACCAGCAGTAGGAGGAATGCTACAGACTGAATACCTTGGAAGATACATGCCTCCTTCTATGCCTTTATAGTCTTGGCACTAGGGTTGTTTGGGGGATGTTTGAGATGATTAAAGCTCAGAACTGCTCTTGAAGACACGCAACTTATTTTCTGTTGTCCACAGAGCTATCTGGGACCTCAGCTGGCAAGGCAGTTCTCAAACTGCACTATTCAGAGGGCATGAATTAAAAACCTGGAAATACTAGACGCAGGGAAGCAGTGCTCCTGGTCTCCTCATTTACTCGAGCATGACATTATCATTTTTTGTGGAATGTGTTTTTTTATGGCCCTGCTCCCCCTTACACAGGCCTTACACTTAGTTTAGTTGCTTGGGTTTTTAAGCAGATCCCATCTACACAGGAAAAAAAAAAAAGAGGCTGAAAATTTTAAATTTCTCTTTGAAAGATATTATTTTACAGCACATACAAAAATACTCTTGAAAAAACTTACAACTTCATCTACAAAAACACTAAATTACAAAGAACTTGCAAGAGAGAGACAGCATAACATTTGTTTCTTACAACCAGAATTTCTCCACACCCCTCAAAAACCCTGATGCACTAACTGGGTAAGCAGTGTTAGCAGTTTACAGAACCAGACTGTTACAACGTTTCATGTACCCATTCAAAACAGCTTTTAGGGTTTATCTGAAGCCACTTTCTGCATGCCACTTGCTTTCAAGACTGCAGCTTGCAGGTAGGAAGTAGTGTCATAACAGCCTCAGCTGTGCATCTTCAGCTGTGTGTTCCAACTTCAGCTTTACTGCCCTTTGATAATAAAAAACCATCAAGTCTCAGCTGGAGCAGTCTTAAAGACAAAAACATGGCTTGAGACATGTCTGTCACCTCTATACCTGGGTACCATCCTCTGCTGCATTTCCTCCAGTATTTGAGTTATTTATGGGCCTCCATGGGAGGCAATATTTGTGTAGTGCATGGCTGTGCTAGACAGTGGAAAGCTACTACTGAGGAAGCTGAGCACCATTGTGATAGATGCGCAGGAGTGGATGTGCCAAAGGGGAAAATAATTTAAGATAAGAACAATAGATGCACATGAACTAGGGAAAGCACAGATAAATACAAGCACGTTCATACACACTTGAACTCAGAATGTGGTTGCAGTGACTAGTTAACCAACCCTGTTTGCATACATTCTGAATCCCAAGTCACATGACAGGTCACTTTTTGTGGCTTTTTCCAAAGCTGTTGCAGCTAGTGACAATTAAGACTTTTTAAAAGACTAATAAGTATAAACTGCTACAAGAATGTGCAAAGGGTAGGTCAAAGCATTGAACAATGCTATAAAATAAGACCATGATTTTAACTGGCCAGTTGCAGTATGGCAAGAGTGACCTTCCATATTCTTGTTGGTAACTACAATACATGTTGATAATATGGATCTCTAAAGTGCTTTCCACCCTTATCCGAAAACGGTTACCCATTAAGGGTAAGTTTGATGGATCTTTTAATAATACGAATGCTATTTGTTGGAACAGGAGATGAAGCATCTGGTAGTTCCTTACTGGAAAGCCTCTAAAACACACAAAAAGATGCCACAAAAACAGAAAAAGAAAAAAAAAAGGAAGTTTTGAATTCATTAATTCAGAAGTAGCAGCAGATAAACCCTTTCCTAGCTGAACAGAACATTCTTTATGTACCAAAACACTATGGCCCAAACCCAAATATTTCTACAAGGATTTTTTTGTGTACCACACCACTTGTTATCACTGGTTTACAGAGGGAAAAGCATTTTCCCCTCTGCACATTTCTTTCTTGGCATCAACTGAGATATTTCCCCTCCTCACGAATATAATTAAGTTGCAAGTTGCTCAGTAGCATAATAGAGGAAGCCACTAATCTTCTCAGAGCCATGGATCAGGACTGTCTCTACTGGCCACTTACATGCTTCAAAGCTTCCAAGTCTTATCACAGAAATCAGTATACAGTAATTTAGATAATAAAAGCTCCTTATGGAAGACCTGCAAGGAGTACAGACCCTTTTGCTCATGAAAAAAGGGAATGGAAGAAATAAACTGTGCCAGCCAGTGTTTGAGAGCAAGGGAATGTGGTTTTCAGAGTTCAATAACTTGGAAGCTTTGGCTTCACTTTTGTGAGTAGACCTGGAAGGTCATCGTTCAGCAATTCAGTTTGATGGAAGCATGACAGGCAAAAGCTTACCAACTACTTTGAACCCTCGAGTTTACAGGGATTAATAGCATTTAAGTCTTTATATGAAAAAAGAAAATTCTACTTTTGATTTACTTATGAATATGCAGACACTATATATAATACCTGTGATCTTGTTGTCTTGATGACTGGAGGAAGCACAGCTTTTCCTCCAAATGAGTCCTAGAAAAAAGCCAGAAGAAATTTATTAGGCAGTATTTCAAGCCCTGTAAACACAAATACAGTGTTCCAGCTATTTCAACCTTCACTCTCTACCAACAAGATCACATTTTGATTTGAGGGTGTGCCCTCAAGAGTTTATGTTTCAGTAGCAAGCTACACTAAAGCTCTTTATCCTCCCCCTCTGAGAGGCCAAATGCTTTAGTCTTTTAGTAGCTGTAGTTTACATCAGTGAATCAAGTGGCTTGAAAAAAATAAGTGATTTCAAGCATGGCAAGAAGCTAGGTACTACAAAATCCAGTAGTAGTATTTAAAAAGATAGGTCATCTAGGTATAATTCCTGCAAAATGAAAACTGAAGAGAACCACATTAAAAAGCACATTTTTGTTCGTATCAGTAAATGCGTATTAATGTGAGGTAGCTTGGCCACTACAACAGCCCATTCAGCTTTTCAGTCTGAGTAAAAAACATTTGCAAATTACTTTTCCTGCAGCTCTCATGACATCTTCGGGGTTGCCACAACCTTTGAATGATGAGTCCTGTTCAGTTCGCCAGAAGAACAAAAACAGAGATTCAAAATTAGTGCTATACTGAAATTACCTTCATATTTGGGTACAGCTTCAATCAACACAACAAATGCACCAGTGGCCATTCTTAAAACAACATTTAAACAAGGCTACCATTATCACACAGGAATCTCAAGCTTTTCAAATGTCTTACTACCCAAGCCTTTGTTCTTTACAAGTATCCAAATTCAGGTTTCTCTAGTTGTTCTGTGCCTCTGACTCAAAGAGAGGTGAAGGTATTTAAGGAGATTTATATATAGCAATAGAACATAAAATCTTCTTCTTGTGGAAGCTTTAGATTTATGTTTAACAAGCAACTCCACACTGTCATTTCAGCAGTGGATGACCTACAAGTAGGCTGCTGGTTTCTAAAGCAGCAGAACTACCAATATGTATTCAAACATCATCTGCCAGAACAAGATTAGCTCATATTTTTACAATTATATATTCATACACTCTTCATTTTGAGATAGCTTTTTTCTGAATTGTTTTAAAAACTGCTTCCAAATGAGGCAGCTCACGTCAGTGTAGTAATATATAAGTGCAGTTGCATTTACAGACCCTGCTACCAGTCCAGAAGCAGTCGTTTCAGTTGCTCGAATTTCTCCTATCTATAGCCTATTGAAACTATTATTAAATTTAGACTCCTGAATCTGCTGGGGATGTATATATGCACTTCTCAGCAACTTCACTCATTCTACATCAATAATTAATGCTATTTCAACCCTCCCTGACACAGCCCCACTTCCTCACCTTTTCTCCGTCTGTTATTTTTTTGGGGCGTTCATCTCCGGCTGAGGAAGGTGAATAAGGTCGCTTAGAGGCAGTATTCTTTGGGTCTGTAACTGGAGTCCCAGCTAATTCATGCTGTCCTTGTCCAAAACATGGTCCTACTTTAAAAACTGTGTTATGTCCTGAAACGGTGCAGCCAGTTAGAGGCGGTGATGTCCTTCTTCCGAGTGTAGCTTCCATTTCTGCAGGAGGTAACAAGGATTTTAGAGTTCAGCTCTGAAATTAAAGACTGCATTCCACCCACTACTTCAACACATACTTGAATCAGTAACAGGCATAGTAGAGAATCTCGTAGATGCTCCTGACACAGCGCCAGGAGGTATCTTCTCTTTGTTGTTAGTGGTATTGGATCTCTGGTACACAGCAGCTCTGTAAAAGTCAGACACCAGAGTTATAAAATGCACTAGAGTTATAAAATACATAGTATTTTGCTATTGTTAAATACTCTATATTTCCAGAACATCCAATGCAAGGCAAACATTTGCCTTCTTAGCCCATTGTCACAGCTCTACTAAACACCACAAAATCAGAGGCAACCTAGTACGAGTCTCCATTTCATAGAAAAACAGAACAGTTTGGGTTGGAACGGACCTTCAGATCACCCAGTTCCAACCCTCTGCCACAGGCAGGGATACCTTTCACTAGAGTGGGTTGCTCCAAGTCCTCTCCAGCCCAGCCCAGCCTTGAATATTGCCAAAGATGGAGCATTTTCTTTGGGTAACCTGTTCCGGTGCCTCACCACCCTCACAGTAAAAAACTTCTTCCTTCTATCTAATCTGAACTTCCCCTGTTTTGCTGGACTTTAGACCATGAATTTAAACTTAAGCATTTTCTTTAGTGATTCTCTATGTACTGGTACTGTTTTCCAGCTTAGTATATCAAGCAACTGTGCTGCTTTTAATGAATGGATCTGCTCTACCCATATATGCCCCCAACTGTTTTTTGGGTTGGGTTTTTTTTTCATGCTGATCCTATAGTACCAAACTGTCTGAACACAGCAGGCATTAGACATCTGAAAGTGCTGGGCTGTTACTCTCAAGGTTATATATTCCTCTTGTGCTGAAGTCGCTTATGGACAGACTTCCCAGGAAGGGACAGTCACTTTTATTGCCCAAGTTCTTACACCACTCCATTAAGCCAGCAGCAGCTCCAGTGTTTCTGTGATAAAGATCTGCACTTCACTAGCACTTAATAGTGCTTCACATTAATTATACCTTTTTGGTTTTAAGAAAGAACAGTTACCTACATACAAAATACTCCAGCTTCAAGTTACATACTTGAATAGCCTAACAGGATTTCTATTTGAGTCCAAATAATTTCTCTAGTATCAAGTAGTTCTTCATTCCTATGTGTTCATGTACATTAATCTTTCAAGGATTTCTTTAGCCTGCCTCCCCCCTCAGTTAAAAGTAGCTTCTTCCAGTTCAAAGGTTATGGTCCAACCTTTTTGTCTCTGTCGTAAAGGCGTCCATTTTAGTCATCTCGTGTAACACAGGGGAATTATATGGAGTTCTGTCTCTGGAACTGCCCAAACAGTTCCCATCTGAAGAAGTCTTCTTGCACTGACGCTCACAGGTATTTTTACCAGTATCTGGCATATTTTGCTGAAACAACAGTTAAAAAAATAATAATGAAGTCTTCAAGTAATTACTGAAGAAAAATGCCAAAAGAGCCAAATTTTTGATACCTTCTTTTTTTTCTGAATGGTTTCAGCCGGCAAAAAATAGTGGAGATGTCTTCTCTTCACATGAGCTGCCTCAATCTTCATTCCTTCTTTTAGCACATTGAGGTTGGCAGCCTGCCTGTAAACTAACATGGAATTGTGTTGTAGGTTAGGGAGGATGTTTGCATCAGGTATTTGCCAGTTACATATGTTTAAGAAGAGCAAGCCTCTAATCTGTCCAGCCCAGAGAGCAAGAAGTTTCCAGCCTAACTGAACACAAAATGCTACCCAGGCACCTCAAATATCCTTAAGATTACTGTGGCCTAAGATGCCCACTTCTCATTCAGCACAGACCAGATACACAAATGCATATTTGAACTTAGATAGCTGTTATGTGCTCAGCTACAGCTGTGGTTTGCTAATAACACAGCTCACATCTGAGTGGATTTTAACCCAAAGGAGATTAGTTTTTCTGGTTAAAAAACTAGGAAAAAAATCTAGAGGACTTTCTGAATCAACCCAATTGTGCACAGCTGATAAGATCAGATGCAGACTCTTGTTTTATTTGATATTTACAGTGGTTATTTTGGGCTGTTTTTTTCTTTTGTAACAGTTCTGTAACATCAGGTAACTTCTCAGTAGTTTCAATATTAAAATTCTATCTGCCTAAGAAAGTAAGCCTGGATTTTAGGGACATCTGACTTACCAGAATCACTACAATTCATACACTTTCATACACAATTTCTTAACCACCCGCAAACAGCCCTTTACGCAACTTGAAAATGCTGTATGAGCACAACAGTTATTACAGAATTCAGTCACATGTAGATAAGCTTGTGTAAACAGACCTATCATGAGTGAAAAGGGAAAGCCAGATTATGAACATAGAGTGGGAATCAAACTAAGGTCATGCAACAAAAGATCTAGAAATTTAATAAAAGCCTAAATATAGACATCCACACCAATATGAGCAGTTGCTTCAAAATGAATTCAAGTTCCTTTGTGAGTGTTTGCACTGTGATCTGCAGAACTATTACTTCACATATAGTGCACAGTGTATGACTATAGTAGCCACTTAAGTTTCAAGGTGACTTACTTTAAACCTAATCTGTGTGTTGCTTTATAGAAATACCCAATAGCTAATACCAGATGAAAGCACAATTCTCTTTGTGAAGCAATTTCCACTGCAATCAAAACCATGAAACCCTACAAGACTAGAGCAAAATAGAGGCTTACCTGTACTTGTGAATGACTGCACGACGTGAGTTAAATCAACATTAATACTTTCCGCCTTTTCCACTTTCTTAAATTCGATTCCAAGAAACCACATTGACACAAGTTCACCCCTAAAGAGACAGATTCACAAATCATATCATTTATGCACAGAGACCATTTATTTGGATACTATCTACTCTCAAGAAGGGATTAAGCAAAACAATTCAGTTGTACACAGCAAATCAAGGTTAGTCAGCTCACACTTAAGATCTCAGAGTACTTCTCTCTGAAGTTCTCTCTTCTTTAAAAAGATCTTAAATGCTCAGAACCTTGCCTGTCAGAGCATATACCTATAAAATAATAGGTGCTCCACTGAACATCTCCCAGATAAGCTGAGGTGAACAGGAACAAGTTATAATACATTGGCCAAACTGTCTCTCAGAAAAGTAGTGAAACTCACTGTTTACAGAGTTCTTGGTTGCCGGGGAAAGATTGTGGCTTCACATGCACCGTATTTATAAATTCATTCCTCTCCAAGTTTCCAACCAGGACACGAATTTTAGACTCAACAAGGCCAATCCTAAGAAGAACCAGAGATACTTACTCATCAGGAGATATATACCTTTTCATAATACACTGCTAATACAAAAAAGCTAACAAATCAATAACTAGTAAGCTTCATTCAGCTGAGCAGATAGATACTGGACTTCTATATCATGCACACTGCAGTTTAAGATGTTTCCAGTGACACATGAGCTTTGACATTTCCAAAGACAGAAATAAGCAAGTTTAACTTGTACTCTTAACAGTTCAGATACAATATTTCAACCTAAAATCTATAATAAAAACATCAACAAGAAGCAGGTATCAGCACCTCTGGCTGCATTTTGGAGTGCAGCAAAACTCCTTTTTACCCCAAAGATCAAGGACAAGAGCCATTCAGAAAAGGATCAAGCACAACTGTTCTATAACAACCAAGTAAAGATGCAGTTCTTCCTGCAGAAGAATTCCTGATCAGTGCAAAAATGTTTAATCTCTTCCCAAAATGAAAAATATAGTTCCTTTAATAATCAAAAGGATCTGGTTGACACAGGAAGAAAGTATTATAACTTCACTTAGGTGTACATAACTTGTAAATAAGTATATACATATTTTAAGCTCATGTTTAGAAGTTTTTGCTGATAGGAGCGCACAATCAAAAAAGTTTGGAGACCGCTGCTCTGTACAGTCAATAGCAGATCAGGCTCTACAGTGTCCATTACACATCTGATAACACTGGTTAATCTGTTTGCTTCAGTCTCTGCACCAAGGAACATCTTCCTAATAGCTGAAGTAGTGTTGGGTAAACAGTCTCCTTAGACTCCTTGCATCTGCTTCTCCATGTAACACAGAGCATCAGACCTTCAGGGATACACACACAAACCCTCCTTGTTCCTTCTCACCATGACTCAGATTTATGTTTATTTCCTTTCATAAAAAAACCAGTTTTTACTTTTGCTGGTCAACTGTCTACTCAACTTGCTGCTGTATTCCATTCCTAGTTGCTCAGTTTTACACTTCATTTGTTAATACAGATAACAGAAATAAAATTCAACACCAAGACAAGTTTCTTATTCAACCCCACTTAAAGCAAGACAGCAAGACTTACCATTCTAAGTGATGGTCCTCCGTAGAGGCACTAGCAGTCAGCACAATGTAATGTCTAGAAGGAAAATTAACATACTAGTTCAGGACTTCATATTCCTTCACATGAAATAAACTGCCTTAAATGAATAGAACACAACTTCCAGACAACACAGATTATATCCTGTATTCAGCACAGTATTAACTGATCACATCCTCTGGAATTGCATTCTGCTATACTCCAAGTTATCATAGCTGACTTTTTTCCTAATAAAAAGTGTAAGTGGCATAACAGATACAGTCTATCTTCCCTATATTATCCCTTACACTTACCAAAACTTAAATGACACTACTTCCAGTTTCTGAAAAACAAACATTATGCTATGTTCTATTTAGACTCCAAGTTAAAACTCACCATGCAACCAGTAAGTACATCATTTGAAGTTCAGACAACAGATTTCATACATACTTGTATTTCTGAAAGAAGTTCAGGGGTTCAAAGAGTTTTGACCAGTCTGATTTCCCTTGGAGAATCTCATTTGTAACTGCAAGACCTACAATTGAGGTTGAAAACATTATTACCGTTTTGGTTTTTAGACTAGCAGAGCATGATATGAACTTCATAAGATTAATGTTTTGAACGTTAGCTGACAGATCAAAAACCAAACTCCCTTGACACCATGTAGGCCTACTACAACAGTTCACTTTGAAACTGTTCCCTTATTGCCTGCAACAGGTATAATTCCCAGAGACCCCTTCTACCTAAAAAGGCAGAGCACCTCACAGAACATAATTCAGATAATGCAGCTTCAAAGAGCAAAACCTGTGCTTTTAAATCAGTTAATAAGCATAGGAAAAACTTTACCTCGTTTGAATTCCTCTACCATTATTGCTCGTGTTGATGGAGACACATTGTATGTGGAGTTCTGCTGTGGATAGGCGGGAGTGATGATAGGCATGACATGGTAACGGTCTAACGGGTTCACCTATGATGTTAAAACAAGTCGTTTTAGCATCAGTGTAGATTAGAAGAAAGTTTAAAGGCTTCTGAATTCAATTCCTACTTACCCTTGGGTCCCATACTGGTAAGTTAAGGTTGCTCTCTTCAGGTTGTTTCAGCAATACAGGATTTGGCCATTCCCTGTATGAAAAAAAAACAGTAACTAACTGTCTGTTTTCAAGTCTCCCATATAATTCAGGGTAAGACTGAATGTTGTCAACGCAAATCTTTATATGAAGAACTACCTCTGGAAATTCTTTATGCAAGTTAAAGCAAACAACTGCCCTTACCATTTTGAAAAAACCAAGAAGAACTTGTTAACGAGAGTAGAAGCCAAAGCATTCGGGTAGAGCTGACAGGTCCTTGCTACTAGCATCGCCCAGGAAACTCCACCAAGAAATCCCAGCATATTTGAGTAAATGCCACGGCCTAGAACAGGTAAATTGTAGTTAAAATGTAGTCTTTTAATACTCAAGTATATTCCTTTGAATTTACAGCACCAACTTCACAACCTATGGAATATTTGACATGCTTCAGCTTCAGAAAGTTATTTCTGCAGTGCAATGAGGCCAAAATTGTTGGTCCTCGCAGTGATGAGAAAAAGAACCATTACCACACCACTTCCCAACTTACTGCTACTCTGAAATTTGCCCACACTACTACAGCTACTACTTCATTCCAACTTCCCTTCAGACAAAAATGTTCTGCCATTCTTCTAGCCCTTGCTCTAGCACAAACAGTATTTTCTTATTCCTAACATACCATATTCCTTACATTTCAAACCTGGCGTTTTTTATCATCTGTATTTGCGTTCCTGATCACCAAGATGGCACCTTGTCTTGTAGTCAATCCCTTCTCCTCCCCACTCTACCCTCATTAAAAACCACACCAAATCAATCACATGAACAGACTTTGAATCTAAACTGAAAATGACAGTTTTAGTTTAAAACCTGTCATTTAAGCAACTACCCAAAGCTGAAGTACTTCTAAGAGTTGCATTTTCTCAGCATGAGGTCCCTCTCAAAAGTTTAAAGATAATGAACAATCCCACTACTCACGTTTTGCCCACAGTTTAATTGCACGGAGTGCGAGACGGAAGTTGTCTAGATTTGGCACCAGACGCAGTATTTGATCAGTAACTCTGCAGCCTGTAAGAAAAATCAAAATGCAAAAGTTCCCAGTAACACGACCACGTCAGTTTAATGCTATACTGGACCATAAGCTTACAGTTTTATCATTTAAATTAAGAAAACAAGTCTGGATTACTTGCTTTGTATTACCTTAATCACAGATTGCACATACATTATCACTTCAGGTAGCTGCTGCCCTCAGCTTTTTCATGGTTTACACTGCAGCTAGCAACTTTTAATAACGCCTTTCTATAGGACTCCAAAAGCTAGGACTCTCTGGGCAGCCAGGAACAATTAAGCCACTATTTAAGTGTTAAACAGTGAGCAAGTTAGGCTTCAGGTATTTTAATTATCTTTTCTTTATTAACTACCACACACTGCTCTCTATCAAGTGCTCTATCTATGCATCTGAAGCACTTTCTGTGGCAAACTGGAACAATGCACACTCACCAGCTCCTTGGAAAAAAAAACCCAAAGGCTTAAGCCCTCTTGCCACCACCTCAGATACACAGAAATCAGTTTCTTGTCCAGAAGCTTGGGTTGTGTAATGTGCATTCTATACCAGTCTTGATCACACTTTAAAAATGTTTCACTATGCTTACCGTTCAAGCTACGCACACATCTTATATCCAGGCTTTTCAGACGTGAGTCATCTCCGAGATCAAGGTTGTCAGAAACAGTTGCCATAGACAGTCGTGCAAAGACAAGATCAATCTGAAGAGGGAAAAGTGCCAACCATGACTTAGAACGTTGTACTGTTTGCAAACAGCACACTAGTGGTAGGGAGTGTTAGTCAAGTCTCAAAAGATTGGCTAACACTTGTATTTAGAATTCTGTGACTACAGAAACATATCCCCGGAGATTTATTTGCCAAAAAAATCCAACAGAATTGCTAGAAGTTCCATATTTTATTTACAAAGCCCTCTATGCATCATCCCTGTCTTTTTAAGCTAGGGAATAGAAGGGCTTTTTTTTTTTTTTTTTCCAAGTTGAGATTACTCTAAACTTGGAATTTTATTAAAGGGAACTTAAAATTAATCATAGAATGAAAATAAAAGCTAAATTGCCTCAACTACAGCAAAGGAGAATGCATTTTCCTCATGCAATAAGCCCTTTTGATCCCAAAATATCTGTTTTTTTTAGTACAGTCTGAGCCAACAAAATTGTTCTGTGAATGTTTGAATCTGATAAAGGCCAAGAAAAGATGTCTCCCTTGTTTTCATGCCTACCAGGCTTCCCAAGGGCTTGTTTTCTTATAAGCTTCCATTTTACTGCAGTGTCTTTTTACTGGGATAGGTTGTGGTCAAGCTTTTTAATTACAGTTTCACAGAATCATAGAATAGTGAGGGCTGGAAAGGACCTTAAGATCATCCAGTTCCAACCCCCTGCCATGAGCAGGGACACCTCACATTAAACCATGTCACTCAAGGCTCCGTCCAATCCAGCCTTGAACACCACCAGGGATGGAGCATTCATAACTTCTTTGGGCAACCCATTCTGGTACCTCACCACCCTTACAGTGAAGAACTTCCTCCTTATAGCAAATCTAAACTTCCCCTGTTTAAGCTCTAACCCGTTACCCCTTGTCCTCTCACTGCAGTCCCTAATGAAGAGTCCCTCCGCAGCATCCTTATAGGCCCCCTTCAGATACTGGAAGGCTGCTATGAGGTCTCCATGCAGCCTTCTCTTCTCCAGGCTGAACAGCCCCAGCTGAGTGTTTGTAAGGTACCAATAATCTTGTAAAAGAGCAGTCACAGATCCCTGGGCAAGTTATCCTATTCCAAAGCAAGAAAACGAATTCTCATGTAAAATGAATTCTCATGTAAAAGCCACAACACGCATGAAATTCTTACCTCAATTCCATCAAACTCAAATTTGATAACTGGTACATATGCATCTTCAACTGCCTGTGAAGGAAAGGTTAATTGTAAGAAAACAAATTTTTGCTGGTTAATGTTTTTCCTAAATTATGATAAAATACAGAATTTACATTGCTAAACTACTCACTATAAAGACTGAGTTGCTTCCAAACAAAAGCAAGCTGCAAGCAGTACACCATTAATACAGTACCAATATCAGCTTTAAAAAGTTAGCTAGCCAAAAGATTCAGAGGCTGATCATGCATTGTAATGAACAGTGCACAATGAGCCATAAGTACCTATGGTTGTAAGGTAGTCATCTTGGTAGTGAGAAAGAAAAGCAAGGGATTTCTGTAAGCTATCTTACTACAGGGTAAGAGCAATCTAAAAATCTCCTGTCCACATCTGACAGTGCACACTAGTCTCCTGCATTTTTATTTTCTGTTGTGCCCGAGATGCTGTCAGCTACCTTATGGGACAGTTTTCAATGCTGTAGACCACTTGTTGGAACTGTGAGGCTGCAAGTCTGCTTTCAGGTATCTAAAGCAAAGGCTTATTTGCTAAGCACATGAAGTTTTTCAAAATGTCTACATGAGGAAGAGCATGCTAAGAGAAATGCTTCCCAGGAGTTCAGTTTCACATGCAAGGTACACAACATATGCACCTGAGGGTGAATCTCAAAGCAGCATTCTACGTTCACAGCACGGTTCCCATAACCATACACAAAGCTGACCGTGTGCATTCCTTCCACAAAGTCTCAGGCAGAGTAGTCAGAGAGGAACATGGCCACAGAATTACAAATTAGAGGTCATAAAGTACAGACAGAAAGCCATACTGACAGAAACCTTTCCACATCACGTTCAACTTCCTTAGTTTTCAGGCTGCGCCATCTTATTCCTGCACACAATTACCTGATTTCCAAGCTCCTTACTATATCTAAGAGTAAAGCAAGGCTCTTAGGGACAACTTTGCTTTTTGACATAGCCAACACCTTCCTAAATCATAAGATGGCGGAGAAGTGTACCACAAAGATTCTTATGTGACATAGTCATGGGGGAAAGGAACCAAAGGTTGACCTTAGCATTTTCATGCTACATAAAACAGTATGTTAGAAGGTGCTCAGAAACAATTTTGGCTTGTTAAGTCATTCACAACCAGTGAGTCCTTAACACGAATATTCTTGTGGTAGAATTTGCACAATCACGTAGAGAATTTACTCACTCTCAGATTTTTTATTTCCTCCTGATGTTTCAGTTTTTCAAAGAATGACTGAAAAAAATCCGACCTTTCCACATGTCTAGGAGCAACACAGACTGCATCTATGTCAGCACCTACAAAGAGATTCCATTTCATTCGTTATTGTTGGAAGTCACTTTCAAACAGCAGAAATATGACCAAGCAATGGAAGTTGTACCTTTAGTGTGCACTCCAAGCCGGTAAGAACCAAATGTAAATATTTTGCCACCAGAATTTGTTACTTCCGAAGGGGGAAGATTCTGTGGGTAGAAGAGAACATAAGCATACTTTGGAGATACACACTGACCTATGTGCAAGTCTAACTAGAATACAAATTACATAGAAAGACTACAACAGCCTCCAAAACATGGCCTTCTCATGCCTGTACTGAGCTGTCAGTCTAATACAGTTATTGTTACACAATTACAGTCTAATATACTGTTATTCTAAGATACTGTTTTTCTGAAGTGAGTGCTTGCATCTCAAAATAAGTAATGTAGCAGTCCTTTCGTTAATTACACAAATTAAGACCTATTATTAATCTTCCCTGCAGCATACACACAAATTAACACCACCTAAAAAGCTAAGTCTAGTGTAATAATTCCTAGACTGAGTGCTGTAGGCAGCTTGGGGCAAGATTAGTGCCCATTTGCCATCTATTTCACCCCACAATATCATGGTTTGGCTTTATTAAATGATAGAGCCACCTCACAGATTTAATTAGTGCCCCAAAGACTTCAGGATCTTAACCTGAATTATCCTTTATAGTGTATTTCAATGGCAGTTCCTATACCTCTACTCAATACTTGAGTGAGAAGTTGAACTTCAGCATAAATCCTAGTAGCATGGCTTTTAAAAGAAACAAAAAGGCTTCAGCTGCTTTGATAAGAACACATAAAAAGTCCTTACCTTGCTTTGACCAAGTTCTGAAATCCATTCTTTGGCCAACTTATTCAGTTTATGAAGAACAACCACCCTGTAAAGAAAACTTGTGTTAAGTTTCCCTTAAAATAGGAACCCCTCCAAGAGGTTATCAAATTTTAGCCTTGTTATACCTGTGATTCAGTTCTTCCTCATCCTCAAAAACACCAAATGGTTTCATTGCTTCAATAAGCTTCTGAGTATGAATGCAGTCTATATCCTTCGGAGGAGCCAGACTAATCGGGGAGGTAATTCCATACTGCCTTTGAGCCTGTGGCTTGGAAGTACTGCGGGAGAAAACAGAATACTGAAGACCTCATAAAAGCAAAGAAAAACCCTACACAAACCAACCTCAACTTGCAAGTTTCCAAATCAACTCCTGCTCTTTTACCCAGCGGTAACATAAATGAGAAAAAAAAATCCCAAACCACCCCAATTGTGATTTTTAGATAACTTGACCCAACTTAGAAGTCACATTTGTAGGTATAAGAAAAGATCCAAATTGCTGCCACCCGAGTACAACTTATTTGCACCATCAATTATAACTGATCAGCAGGAAAAGAAAAGGTTGGAAATCCAGTGAGGGTAACACTATATACAACAGCAGCTTTGGGCACATTCCAATCTCCTATCAGTTACAAGGATATTCCCATCAGCTTCCTGCTAACGTTAAACAAGACAATTTAACACTTGCTTCTTTCAGTATAAGAGTGTTTGCTGTGCTTCTGCTGATTCTGGAAGAGCATTCTAGTTTATTGTAGAGTAAAGACATAAAATGAAGAGATCCGTTAGAGTTCATGCAGTAAATTCAGTGTTACCTCATTTTTGTTTATTCAAGAATATGAGTAAGAACATCAACTAAAGCGCAGATGAAGTTGCTAGGAGATCCTCATGCTTTTAACACAGCATTCATTTTTTCATAGTTCAGAGCGTTAACTGTACATACATCCATTTTACCTAAATCCAAGGAATGTATGTCTGTTTGTAGAGGTGCTCAAGTGTGGCTTCGCCAGCTCACTGCCCAGTTAGGCTCCAGTTAGAGCAGGACTCCTGGGTTTGGAGGCACACAAGGTCACTCTCCTGAACTCCAATTACAGCAAGGCATAATTCTCACTTCAAACCCTCTGATTGCCCTGTGTGTTAGACTTGTTTGCAGTCAGAAGCAGCACAGGATTGACATGGCAGAACAAAGCCAAATTCAAGTCAGGACCAGAATTATTATTTTTTTCTTTTTATACCACGGAACCCTTGCTCTAGAAGGGGGAAAATGGAGAAAAAACCCTACTTTGCATTAACAGTTGAAACCAGAAGAGAGAAAGGAGTGGGACAGGAGGTAAGAATCACACAATGGACCGAGGGTCTCTAGGAAACATAAGTAGCAAAAGCTAGAGACACATTAAAAAGTGTATACAACTCATTACAGTTGTCACAGAGTCCATGTCCAGACTCTGAGGCTAAAGAAATTAATTATAACTTACTCAAACCAGGTATGTTCCTGCTTCTCATACAGACATCTTCAAACATCAGCTGGTTTAGTCCAGCTATGCTTATACCTATTTAAGGCATCCAACCCATTTCAGGTGGAATGGGATTATGAAATGGTCAAAGCACAGCTTCAACACTTGATTTTTTTAGGAAGACATCTTATTGCAGATTCTTATTCCCAACTAATGCCCTAACTCTTCCATTGAGGAAAGATGGATTTCTCTGTCTCTCAGAGTCATTTTATCAAGCTACAGACATAGCTTTTAATCATCCAGCTGGGTGGCATCCTTTCCATTTCCCTCTAGGAGCTCATTTTTCAATCTTTCTGCTATGTGTTTTCTAAAGAACTAGGGGGGATTAGTATGGTAGCCCTGTCAACTAGTCTCTCCCATCAGAACAAGTGTAACTAGCCCTGGACCTAATTTGAATCACCTACAGGCACTGTCAACTTCCACTTCATAAGTAAAAATATATGTGTTTTCTTTTTATATCACTTTCATAATGAATACTGAAGGAAAGCCTATGTTTAATTGGTGTGTGACACCTAAATTAAAACACCTACAGCATCAGCTTCTCACATATTTTATCTATTACTTACATTGTACAATTTGCACTGCAGAAAGTTTGCACAAAACGAGAGTGGAGTTTTGACTTTGCTAGCATTCAAGACCTTGCCAGTGTACAGAAAGGCACCATCTGCCTTTCACTGCCTTATTCCTCCTCCAGGGAGTGACACAGGGAATATAAACACATATAACTGATATTATTAATATCAGATTCTTTAAGTCTATAGTAGGTATTTGTCAGTTGCGTGCATTACTAAAAGTTTGATCTCACTTAAGAGTTGAAGAAAATGGCACTTGGAAAGTTTTATTGAAAGAATGACTTATGGAATTAAAAAAGAAAATAAATCAATGAACACAACTTTGCTCTCAAGTAGACAACACTGTACAGAACATACATAGAAAGGCTTCTAAGACATAAAGTAGCATACAGGGCATACAACTCATCCATCACCTTTTGCTTTAAACAAGAGGTCTGTGACAGCCTGGCAAGCTATTTTGCCAACTCTTGCTACAACTCGCCCACCACAGCAAACGGCTCCAACACATCTCTGTTCCGAGAGACCCCGATTTCACGCAAAAAGTTAACTTAAACGGATTTGCTCCAGGTTTTACCGCTGCTTTTATAGCTTTACAAAGCTGCAAGCCGTTTCTCCTGCATACCCAGAGAGCAAACGGGTAAGGGTACAGTGCTACAGCTCAGGGAGCTGCCTTCAGCACCCTCTCTGCTCACCACCCACCCTCTTAACCCCACTCCTGATGCTGCCTTGCTTAGACACAGGTAGAAACGCATCTCTCCACCCTCTCCCCCTCAGTGACTGGAAATCATCCCCTGACCCAGCCAAGCGGACGGCGCAAACCCAAGCGTATATAACGACAGAACAGCAAACAAACCCTGTCGGTGACACCAGCGGCCGCGCACCGCCTTCTCGTCCCGCGGGCCGTCCCTTGGTGGGACGAGGGACGGAAGCCCTCATGGCGCCTTGGCAGCAGCACCCGGAGCAAGCAGCCGGCCCTGCGCGCCGCGGCCCACCGAGTCCCCCGGCACCACCCGCCCCACGCTGTTGCTAAGCGACGGGGACCGCGGAGACGCCGGGAGCCCGACATGGAACGGCGCCGTCACCACGCGGGTTCTACGGCTCGAGCCCTTCCCGCCGGGTGCAGGCTTAACGTTAAAACCGAGTCTTCCCCTCGCAAACCACGCAGGGGCAGCGGCGGGAAAAGCTCCTGAGGGAGCAGAAGGAGGAGGGCGCTGCCGCCTCACCCGCACGTCTCCTTCATGGCGCGCACAACACAACCCGCGGCCCCGCGGCTCCAGCCCCTTCTACCCGGAGCGACACCGCGTCCTTCCCGACGG
>JANRGW010045959.1:0-28433 GCA_024733675.1 Psilopsiagon aymara | reverse complement strand
AGGGTAAGCCGGGAGGGAGCAGAGACGGGGCATCTGATCCAGATTGACCAAAGAGGTATTCCATAGCATAGCACGTCGTGCCCAGAAGGTAAAAAACTGGGGGCAGGACTCAGAAGGGGAGTGGGGGTGCATGGCTTGGTCAGGCTGGGTATACATGGTGAGCTGTTGTATTCTTTTCCCTTGTATTTCTCTTGTCATTGTTATTACTAGTAGTAGCAGTAGTGGTTTCTGTTATACCTTAGTTATTAAAATGTTCTTATCTCAACCTGTGGGAGTTGCATTTTTTTGATTCTCCTTCCAATCTTTCCAGGAGCAGAGGGAAGAAAAAGGAGGAAGTGAGTGAACAAACTGTGTGGCTGGTTTATGGCTTAAACCACGACAATGTGCTTCAGTGCCTACAGGAAATACTTGTTCTAGCCTATTGCATCTCTCTTTATATCCAAGAAGAAACATTTGCAGTAATAATTCCCATCATTTTAAAATATTCTCACATTTTAAGTGTCAGCATTAGAGCAGACCTATAATAGTGACCAAGCCCAGACCTTGTTTTGAAAGAAAGTAAGGGACAAATGAATTAATTCCACAATGACATTTTACGCAGTAATGCGACTAACCCTGAAGACAATCAGGCCAACCTGAAAAAAAGGAAAAAAGCTATAGAATTGTTTTGCAGCGGTTCTGCAAGCAGGTTCTATGGAAGTGTAGAAGTGCACTAAGCTGAATTGCCGATATCTTTACAGTAAAACTGGAAATGTAGATACTTCACTTATTCATGCAGAATGGTACTTGAGGATATGCGTAAGAAAGACTCTTCAGTCTGAAATGGATAAATGTAGATGAAACACTGCTTCTGGTTCAAGGGTAATCCGAGAAATTGGAGGCTTTTGTGCTGAGTTGCTTGGATTTGTTTTGCCAGCACAGAAACACCTTCAGAAATGTCAATATAAAATTAAGAAGCTTTCACAATGCCAAAATTATACAAGAATGGCAAATATGTGTGTGCCTGTATCACAATCATCAGAAAAATCCTATTACAAAAATTCTGCCCTCAAAATCTGAGGAACGTGCTGGCACATGAACTTACTAACTGCATTACACCATCAACACATCTAGAGGGGAAGCACCATGGGAAAGGTACGGAAAATTCAGTAAATAAGTTGAAACAATATTTGTAACTGTATGAATTCACTAATATAATAATATAATTGCTACAGAATATTTATGATTTTCACTTGTGGTTCTGATATAGATTTATTTTCACTTAAATATTACGTTCCCTTTCTCTTTGTATAAGGCAAAATAATATTCTTAAACAGGAGACCTTCATCAAAAATGTCTCTTCAACACTTTTCTACCATCCAAGGGCACCATATTTCTAACAAAAAAACCCAAAACTATAACATTAATGAAGGGAAGTCAGTAATGAGTGAAGACAGAAAATAATAAAATATAAATGCATTTTTCTGCTTTCCTGAGAGAATCACTGGTACTTTCTGAACACTGCTCAGCTTATTCTCTTGACACAAAGGTCCTTCCCTTTCATCTTCTAATATCAGATTTTGGGAGATTGAATTGACAATTGCCCAGATCAGTCAGCAACCCAGCATGAAATAAGTCAAAACAAGAAAGTGCATTTTAAAGGTGGTGTTCCCATAAAAAGCCAGAGATAAAGAGACATATTGCTTCTGTCCTCAAAACTGACATGATTCTGCTGAAGACTGGATATGATGATACACGTAAGTATGTGAGAAAAGCAAGCAAGAAAAAGGATCATATCTTAGATAAGTATATGTAGAAAATGCATTTGGAAATTATCATTTGGGACTGTATAGATTCATAAATGTCACTACATAATTTATTCTTTCTTTAACTAATCAGTGAAATTAAGTAAGTTCTTCCAAATGAAAGATACCATAAAAGATGGTTGTGTTGGAATGAAAAAAAGGAGATCATTGTTTGAAGTATCTCATAGGATCTCTGCTTGGTAATATGATGTCAGACTGTTAAGACCATGTAGCACGCTTTGCTTGAGATCTTTGGTATTCTTCTAGGCACATGGAATTTATGAAAGCCTGCAGAAACTGCATATGTAGCTTGAAAATGAGCACTCTGAGTTGCTGAGCATTAAGAGAGATCAGTACATTTCTTAAATTACTTTTGTGGATTTTTATTTTCTTTACAGAATATAGAAAAAACTGAAATGGTGAGCATTTTCAGGATGACTTCATCCAGTAAAGAAAAAGAGATAAATAGAGAGTAATCTGGGACAGTATTACATGGCAGGATTAAATGTTCTTAGAAAAGGAAAGATTGAGACAAAGAACAAAATAAAAACAGTTAATTTCATTAAGAAGGCTCATATATTCAGAGAATTGGTAGACCACAGGCTCATGGGGAACACATAAGATTAAGGAAATTCTGTTAGCATATAGTGGTGACTGGAAACATAGTTTCCTATCAAAGAATGTAGATAATAAGAAATTATCCTAGAAATACATTAACATGAGGTTAGGAAGGAAAATGTACCAAAGTAAAATTTGACCTCCTCCTCAGAAGGAGGGCATGACCACACACACTTGCTTTGCTGTCAGTCTTCACTAGAAACATGATGTACAACTGAAGTAAGCATCAAAAGGCCAGTGTGGAGAATATGCAGGTCAGTGAGGCTCCCTATTTGTTTTCAGATTCCATAAGCCTGATAAACTTGATTTTGGGAACTTATATAATCTGAAAGTTCTTCCACATTAACATCTGGTTTGCGAATCTCTGGGAAGTTTCCAAAATTCCTAAAAAATTGAAGAGATCACATATAACAAGTATTCAGGAGACAGAAATGCGAGTTGATAGAAATTATACATCAGTCGCCTTAACCTAGTACTAAATAGCTGTCAGCATAATCAAACAAGAAGGAACTAGCAAGGAAAGAAGCATATGAGTAATTGCGAAGAATGAGTTTTATCAAATCTATCCAGTGGGATAAAGTTCTTCTGATCTTAACTCTTCTGTGATAGGAAGGCTGGTAAACATCATGCACTGACTCGTCTCTGTTCTGCTTATGAGGAAGTCACAGCAATGAAGGAAAGTCCGGATTAACAAGACATATAATATGTCTTGGGCTGTCTTCAGAGTGCTTATCAGGTGCTCACTCTCGGAAATCAAAAGATACATTAGGACTAGTCCAATGAGAAGCAGTTTTGATTCCATGCTTTCATTAGTGGTTTGAGTGATCGAACAGAACTTGTCTATTTATTGGATATAAAGGTGACACAAACGAGAGAGACAGCTGGCACAATACAATAGACAATGATTTAAATTAACTTGCATATTGGAGGGCCATTTTTTTCTTTTTCTTTTGAAGATGGCATTTAACATCATTCCACAGAGCCGGCTAAAGTTAGTCAAGGAAAAAAAAAAAATGTTGCACAAAAAACAGGCTAGAGAGCAACCTGCTAAAATCAGAAAAATACATGGTAGCAGCCTTCCAGTATCTGAAGGGGGCCTATAAGGATGCTGGAGAGGGACTTTTCATTAGGGACTGTAGTGATAGGACAAGGAATAATGGAATCAAACTTAAACAGGAGAAGTTGGGATTGGATATAGGGAAGAAGTTCTTTACTGTAAGGACTCTGAGGCACTGGAATGGGTTGCCCAGGAAAGCTGTGAATGCTCCATCCTTGGCAGTGTTCAAGGTCAGGTTGGACAGAGCCTTGGGTGACATGGTTTAGTGTGAGGTGTCCCTGCCCATGGCAAGGGTGTTGGAAGTAGTTGACCTTACGGTCCTTTCCAACCCAATTCTATTCTATTACAGTGGATCATAGAAAGAACATGATTTAGCAGTGTCATTTTCTGGCAGAAGAAAAGATATGGACACTGAAGCAGGATTATAGCCAACAGCATAAGCTGTGCTGCTCCTTGTGTTGCCCAGCTTTCATCCACTTTGCTGTAGTACTGAGTTCAGCTTTGGGTATTGCCCTTCAAAATCAACTGGGTTGCTTGCAGAGACTCCTGAGGATCAGAGTCCCAAGTACCCAACAAGGAAAGGGTGAACAAACCAGGGTTGCTAACTGAAAAAATCTTCAAGCACATTAAAGTTTTTTGCAGAGAGAAAAAGAGAGAATAATTTATCCTCTGTGTCTATAAAGGAAGGAACAGGAAATAACAGAATATTTAAATTGAATATTTAGAATATTTTCCTTGTCCTGCAGACAAGGAAATCCACTTTCTATAAAAAGGATTTTTTTAAGAACAAGTAAGACAACAATTTTTCAGGAAATGCAAAATTTGTCTTGTCATTTTCTGCAGTGCCTTTCCTTGGGGCCTCCTGAAATCTCCTTCAACCTGTGATTTGATAATCTGTGATTTGAAGTCAGTTACAGGCACATGCACAATATTTACTAAGTCATTACGTTTCCTTTTGCTAGCCTGAAAATAATGTGATGGAAATCTTTTTGAAAAGGTTATACATTTGGCAATGATTCTAATGAGTGTGATTGATTGCCAGATATGAAGACAGTATTTGCTGCAAAAGAGACTTGGGTCTATGGTCTGCTTGTGATGAGGCTTTCCATTTCTACTGTGACATTTGCTATGTGAGAAAAAAACAGCTTCATGAAAAGGCCTCAGAATGCTTTTTGCTCCTTACAGAAGCAAGAACATTGGCCTTTTCAGCTCTGTAACCAAATGTCCGTTCTTTCTTGGAAGAAATAGTTTTAATTAATGGAATTTATTACTTTTTTCCACAGTTTAAGCCCAGCCGGCAATTAAGAACCACACAGCCACTCACTCACTCCACCCCATATTCCCCCCGCTCCTGGAGGGATGGGAAGAAGAAATGAAAGAATGTAATTCCCACCAGTTGAGAAAAGATCAGTCCGGTAATTAAGGTATAACACAAACCACTGCTGCTACCACCAACAATAAGAATGATAAGAGTAATAACAAGGGAAGAGAATACAACCACTCACCATCTGCCAACTGATACCCAGCCTGACCCGAGCAGTGATCTAACCCTTCCGGGTAACTGTCCCCAGTTTATGTAGTGGGCATGACATGCTGTGGTGTGGAGTACCTCTTTCACTAGTTTGAGTCATGTGTCCTGTCTCTGCTTCCTCCCAGCTTCTCCTCCTCCCTGGCAGAACATGAGATTCAGAAAGTCCTTGGTCAGAGTAAATATTACTGAGCAGCAACTAAAAACATTGGTGTTATCAGTGCTGTTCCTTGGCTGAAAGTCAAAACCACAGTGCTACACCAGCTACTAAGAAGGAGAAAAATGACTGCTACTGCTGAACCCAGGATACTTTTCATGTTATTTAAGTAAATTCTCAGGGGTTCTGCCCTATGGTAATCATCCCACAGTCCTGACTATTCCATGTAGTCACAAAAGCATTATCTAAATGGGAGCACATTTTCTCTTTCCTATGATATAGTTTGAAGCAATGTCTAATTGTTCACCTCCCCCCCTTACCTACCCTCCCACCTAAATTATTCATATGCAGAAATCTAAGACATGCCCACACTGAGTCCACAACTGCTGACTTATCCAGAGATCCAGTAAACAAAACAAGGTCAAGTTTATATGGAATGGAGGAAAAGAACACACACCATGTCAAACAGTCTATTTTATCACGAGATTTTGCATTCATGACTTCTAAATATTATTTTTTTACTACTAGCATATTGGTCTTTATAATTTTCTCCCCCAGAGTTTGTCTCAGTACACTTTGGTAAAGATTTCAGGAGTGTCTACTTCTTATCTCAAAGAAGAAGAGCTAAAGAGTTCGAAGAAGAGAGTTAGCTCTCTGTACAAGAATAAGAATCTTTCACACAAGAGCAAACAGTGTATATACATGCAGTTTAAGAATTCCTGAGTTTAAGTATTCTGGACAAATTTCTCATATCGCAATGCTTTCTAAGGAGGTGAAGAGAATACATAATCAGTAACATCAATGTGAAACTTCTTCCATTTCCCTCCTCCTCCAAATGTTCTGTTGCAACAAGATGACCTCTTTTACCCAGTTTACCTATGAATACACAGTTTTTAAAAACCTTTTGTATTAACATATGTGCAAAGTTTAAAGTAAATGATATAATGCTAAAAATCTTCAAAAACAGTTGAACAACCACAAAAACCTTCTATTAATTCTAACTAAACATTTTAGTCACCACAAAATAAATATACTGTGGTCAAACTATCTGTTACTTAAATGCATAGGTTTAAAGCTGGAGTGCATGCAAAAGTACAGAAAACTATATGCACTCTTCATATTTGCAACTACAAATGTAGTAGTCTGCAAATTCAGCAGATCCACCAGTGTCAAGCAGCTCTCAGACAAGTATAGTAGTTGTCATGAGCCATATAAGATGATTCCAGGGTGGTTCTGACTATTGCGAATTATCTTACTCTATCACCAAATTACAGTATTGGGGGAAGAGGTCCTTAAAATAGTTCACTCCTACACTAAGAGTTTCCACTTCTAGACATTAACTGAGCAGATCTTCAGATGCTAATTCTAGTCAGGAAAAAAGGACCATCAGGATCCAAAGATCACACCTCCTCCTCTTCAACTCCCACAGTGATACTGCACTGAGGATGTCACTATCAGAAAGCCAACTTGGCTTTATGGATGTTATTGTACCTCATTGCATCTCGCAGCACACAAAGGCTGCTGGAATGCAGAGATATGAAAAGTCAGCAGGACAGCAAAGGTGCTGACAACTGGACTGGGATGAGATTACGTGAAAATTTGTGAAACCAGTGAGAGAGATGTGGTGGGATGACACCGACAAATGTTGACAGAAAAATATATTTGCTGAAAGGATATGCTTTCTGAAACAGCAAGTGACAGGATTGCCAAGGAGAATTAGATGGCTGGGTCACTAACCAAACAATGGGAACATTTCATGGCTATAAGATTACGCATGACTAAGGCTGAGATGGGAATGGAATTTGCTCAAGAGGAACAGTGTTAAACCAGCTGGAAATTAGTGAAGACAGCAGTGGCACACACCTGTTAAAGTTGTAGGCTCAGAAAAATTTCAACCAACAGTTTATTATTTGTTTATATAAAAGATGAAGCCAAATAATAAACCAGAGGTACTCAGATTAAAATCAGTTTGCGATGACTTTCTAGTCTCAAGAAACTGTAGACAAGAAGAAAGAGATGAAGATCAATCTGGCTGTTTTAAGAATATAAAAAGTATTAAATAGAAAAGGGAGATCAAAAAAAAACCATACTGCAAGTGAAATAGCCTACATCCATTTGGTATTAATCCTTATTAGTTCTGCCAATATGAGCATACACTAGCTCTGGTGCTCCATTGACTCTTACTGCCCTACAGAGTCCATCATTCAGGCTCTTCCATTGGAGGCTTGATGCAAAAAAGAAGCAGAGGCTCTGGTTTATCTGCAAGAATTAGGCATACCAGAGACAGTAAGTATATAAAGAACCTGTTTCCTCTGTCTCAAAGCAAGTACAAGAAGAGCTTTTAGATGGGGACCATGCTGGTGCTAGAGGTGGTTTGCTTCATTAACTCTCAATGATGGAAATGGTGGGTGATAGCAAAAAGAAGGGAAATAAGTTGAAACAGCTCAAGGAAAGACAATGAGAAATCAGAATTAAGATGAAATGTGACAGGGAAGATTTCAGAGAAACTAAAAAAACTCAGTAAGGAGAAGATGCAAATAGGAACTGACAGTGAGGAACTTCTTGGGATAATAAATGAGCTCAGTGGAAAGCAGTGTGGCACTCGGTGGGCTGGAACTACCAAATTATAGGATTACACCCCCAGAACTCAGCAGAGCAGCATCCTCTCCCAGCTACCTGAGCAGCTTTAGATTTATTATACTTTACAGATCCCTGCTTTTCCTTGTCTGTCCTTGCAAAAGCATTGAAGTCTATGCTGAATAGAAAATTAACCAACCCTTCTCTCACCTTTTCATTTCTCATTAAATTAGTGAGAAAGTGTGAATGTTATTTCCTCCCTCTCAGTCTCTCTCTTCTCCAATTGTTGACAAGTCTGGAGCTAACAGGGTAAAGATGTAATTCAGAGCTTCATGCTCTTTCTTCAGAAGCCAGTGGTCTTCGCAGGCGCTAGTGGGATCTATTCAACTGTTTACTTTCAGCTACTGTTATGACCTATGTCCATAAATCACAAAGGAAAACCTTAAAATGAAAGGTAATGGGGTGCTTATGAAACCACAACACAGGGCTTAGTAGTATTCTTTATTAAGTTCATATGAGGTGAACCTTTCCTAGGTCAATTTTGTAAAACTCCAAAATGAGAACTCAGGAAAGACAAATAGAAAACTCACAAGGGTGCAGATGGCGTTTGCTCTGCATTATACAAGATAAACCTTGGTGAGCCCTTCTGTTTTTCAAGGTGGTGGGAAGAAGAGAGGGAGCTCAGCTTATTGAGCCTTCAGTAGGTTTTTTTGTTTCTGATTTGTATTACTGAGTGGAATTCTAAAAACCTCTCAAATATAGAAAGCAGTTGGTTTTTAAGTCTAGATAATGAACAGAAAAGGTCCAAAACAGATGCATTTTGCGGAAAAAGCCTGTGTTTGCCCTTCCCATCTTGTTTCTTTCTGTATTTCACCAGATCTTTTCTCACAGAAATACATAAGCCACTTGTGTGGTTCTTCTGCTTTAGTATATTATATGTCAAAGAAAATATAAATGGTATGAGACAGGACATTGTATTGAACTGGCTACCTCCATTTTCACAGAGATGGGATCATACATTTAGTCATGTAATTTCGGATCAAGCATTCTTACATCCATTTATTGCTTCAACAAATTTAGCATTAATTGAATGTCATTATGTTCAGCCTGAGGAATGAGGTTTGTATGGTGCTCTGACTCTTCCTCCTCCTTTCCCCAAAGGATGACATTTGAAAGATGTTTTGAAAGAGGTAAAAGCCTCACCCTTCCCAAAGCAAAATTCAACTCCTACAAAAAAAGTGCCAGATTTGATTTATTGGAGTGCAGCCAGAGACAACCACAGGGCACAGATTTCTACAGCCGCCTGGTTTTTAGCTGATATGGTACTTGGCTCTGCTGTTGTCTCTTTCACCGTGCAGAATGCTTGAAGTAGAGCCATACAGGCTATGGCATAGCATACTTTTTGTTTCACAGCTTTTCAGCGTAAAGCAATTCTACTCAATTCAGCAGGAGCCTTGGTGCCCATCAAGCCCCTGCAAACACAGGGAATCCAAAGCCACCATGTCTGCAGAGGCAGAGGGCCCCAGCCCCTCAAGAACAAGGCATGCTGCTGCCGTATGCTGAAGCTCATAACAGTGTAACATTCTGGTACTATGAAAGTCAACAGAAAACATTCTCAGTAGCTAATTAGAATTGGCATTTAGTTTAACTTTTACTTTACTCTTAGTAGGAAGTAACTCTACATTTTCAGGGGTGTGGACAGCAGGGAGCAGAAAAGCACATGTTACTATATACATATTGCACAGTTTGGCAACAAGGCAAACTTAATGGGGCAAACTTAACTCCTGTTTTCCTCCTGTTTGCATTCCCTTCAGATTTATTTAACATTTTGGTTTGGGGGGTTTAGTGTTTTGGCTTGCATTTTATTTTCCTTTTCCAGATTGAAAAATGTCTTTCAAGTAATCATAAAAGCTCTTGAAGAGTGACACCTTTTTTACCTTTCCACAGAATGAGTATAGCACAGGTTGCTTTCCCTGTGCATCCACATGTGAGTAAGAGTGGCTCATCCTCCTCAGACAGTTCTCAGCCAGGAATCTAACAAAGGGAAATAATTTTTGTGTTTATTTGAAATGTTATTCCCTACATTGCATCACATACTTGCACTGGCGTATAGGACCAATAGAAGACAAATTCTGCTCCAGGGAAGTTAAAAACTATGCTTTCACAGTTCTCCCCCTCTTCAAGACTTTCACAGTAGTTATTACAGAAAGAAATATTAAGAGCTGAAAATTACAAGGGGAAATCAGGTTGAGAAGCAATGCTCATTCCTCTGCCCACACACCCTCTTTTGCTTTAGGAGCAGGAATACCTACTCCCATCTCCAGCTGGCTGTGAAGATAAAAGAAGGGATATAGGAGGGAAACAGCCTGTGGGATGAACTGAGATGCTCTTTCTTTCCGTCTGAGCTACAGAAGGGATGCTATGCTCAAGAGTTGGCAGGGTACTGCAGAGAGAGCCCTTTACCGGCAGCTGTCTGCTCCCTCTCAGCTCCCCCTCTCCCTCCAAGCACTCATGGACCCTCGTGGTAGGAGCTGATGCCTGCAGACATCCACATCAGGTCATTGCCTGTGTGGGAACAGGGGAAGCAAATCTGCAAGAAGCAAGAGGAAAATACTGAGGGAAAGAATATGTGAAGAAGAGACTGAGTGCAAGGGAAGGACCATGAGTGGGAAGAGCATCAAGACTTTCAGGAGAGCAGAATGGATTGAATGAGAATAAGGGGAAAATATGGGTAAGAATAAGACAAAGGGTGAGTTTAGAAGAATAAAATTAGACAAAGCAAACCATGAAAATATTTGAGAGTCAAAGAGCTTTCCTCACTCACTCTGCCCTTCCCTCTTTTGTTTTTGTTAAGTAAGTTATTAGAGGAGGAAAATGACAACATTTGTGAGACTGAATAGGAACAAACTAGAGACCGTGGCATAAAAAAGGTAAAGAAGTAAGAAGGGTCAAGACATGATTTTCTTAAAGAGAATAGTGAAAAATAAACTTGTAGAGTGCACCAGAGGTCCAGGGCTGACCATCCAACTTCCCATCCGTAAGTATTTCAGCCAAAATCTTTACTGATACAAAGAGGTTTGTGTAACAGTATATGTAATCTGCACTGCAGTCCAGCAACACTAACACTAGCTAGCCAGCTGCTAACATGCAGTGATAGGAATTTATGTGGTTGAATCAGTGTCTTGAAAATGCTGAAAGTACTGTGATAGATATCTTTATACATTTCCCCCTACAGGCTATGCCATTGCATATAGTTGCAGAAGGGGATTTTTCTCTCTAAAAAGAGATGGGGGAGGGACCCGAAAAAAAATTCACTGTGTATTCTGAGCTCTGCTTGGTTTTGGAATAAAGAGGTAATAAAGCAACAGAGTAAATAATTGCTGTTTTTAAAAGCAGCTTTTTGTTAAACTCAATTCTGTCTCAGGTTGTACAAACACACTAGGGAAATCATCTGCAAGCTACCTGGCCTGTTAACCTGTTTAAGGAGAGAAAGGACTCATTTTTTTCCCCTCCTCAACCCACTGAGCAAAAAGGAGTTAGAAAAAAAGCTTGAGATTTACTACAACAGTGTAGGCAGCAATTTTTTGCCCCCTCCAAGCATGAAGGATGAGCAATGATTCAGAGGACCATCTAAATCACAGCGATTCCTGGACCTTCTTGGTCGTACAGTATTTCAGGCTACTCCTAAAATGTGGTTCCTGTTTGCTGAACATTTAGATCAAATCCATTGATACTCTCTTGAACTTTGATTATGTTCTTTGATTTCTTGCATCACGCTACCAAGGAACCCTAAATATCCCAATAAACAATGAGTTTGAGGTCATTACTGGGATGCCAAAAGTAACTAAACAGATTATCAACTGGGTAAGTATCTTTGCCTTATTTTGAAAACTGTAAGCTTATAAGTACAATAAGTGAAAGCAAATGTAAAATGCAGCAATAAATCTCATGTCTCTGCTAAAAGGAATATCTACTCTTTTTGCCTTATTTTTTCAACCTGTAAGACTTTTGTTTCAAATTTGTATTATTTTTTCCTTGGATGAAAGTTAGTAACAGCTGTATTAAAAGAACATTCACTGTTACATATTACCTGGCTATATTAGGTTTTAAGTATATATTTATGGAACTTTGGTGCATAAACTAATACATTAAAAAAAAAAAAAAAAAAAAAAAAAAAAGCCAAACCTGAAATAATAGGGAACCAAACCACAAATTTCCCAATAGATAAACAAAAGCCTGCAAATCAACAACCAAATGTAATTAGAAATATTAACTAGAACCAAAGTAAAGTCTTCACAGCCAGCTAATGGCCCTAATGACTTTTTCGCAATATTTTTGTTACTGAGTGCAATAACTTGCTAATAGTGCACAATACTTTTATCTGTCATCTCAATATGCATTCCACACTTTTAAGTATTACATGATGCTTGTCCTTGGATTAAAGGTCCCTTATTTGTCTGAAGTGACATGAGAAATGATAATGGCTCGTGAAAAAACTGATATTGTTTGTCATGTCAAGTCCATTGAGATTTTCCTCTTTTCTGTGACTTTTAATACAAATGGAAACATAAAATTTCATTAAATCATAACTTAGAGGCTTAGCTTAAACCTTAAAATTCGAAATAGTTGACATAATTCTTGATAAGTCTTTAGGTGTAGGCAGAGCAACGCATAATAAGCAATAGATTTGGATCTTGTATACAGCTCATAAATTACTTCATGAAAGCCTATTACTCAAAATCTGCTTGAAGAGCAAACATTGCAGTTGTCATCTTGCAAGGCAAAAGTGTTTCTTTTGCACTTTTTGTTGCTCACTCTTAGCATTTGTCAACACACATGAGATTTAGGGTAAACATGTGGAAATGAAGGCCAGTGTGCTTCAGCTTGATTCCAGGAACTGTCTGAAGCACTATCACAGTCCTTACTTGGCTAATTAATAATCTTTTATCCAAACCCTCATCTGGACACTGTTTAATTCATTCTATCAGCCTAACTGCAACAACTTGTGTGCTCTCATTCCATGCAAGTTCCTGGATGCACATCTCAAGCAACACAGATATAGTCTGCTGTAACACCCTGCAAGGGAATTTCTGGGAGAGAAGATGGAATAGTCAACCTTGTTTACAGCTTCTTTTGTAGTCTACCAGGAAGGCAATATAAAGCAAGATCCTCAGCTACACAAGGTCTACCTAGTACTTACACACACAGTGTAGAAATCTGAAGGAATTAGCAAAACATTTTCGTTTTATCCCATAACTGCAAATTTAACAAAATGTGTAATTCTCCATGGGGTCTTTCCATGCATTCATAGGAACAAGGAAACGAAAGTATGAAGTAAGATTCCATCTTTGTCCATGCAGAATCTTCTCAGTGAAGTTCCACACAAATTAAAGAGATATGACAAGGGGCAATGGTGTGGTAGTTCATCAGCATTGTGGCCTAGACCTCATAACAGTTTAAGATCTATAGGTGTACAGCACTCTGTGAGGAAGGACACTACTTCCCCAATCCATTCTCTCTCAGGATGAAAGGCAAAACCCAACCATGTAGCCAAACTAGTAATAGCAAGGATTTATCAATTAACCTATAGGAACAGATATTAGGGTAAAAGCATAAAAACATTTTTGCTTTCCACACAACCATGGGATATAATCCTTAAAAAAAATCCATACGTCACAGTTGGCTGGATTCAGTGCGAGAGCCCCATCATTGATACTTTGCTTGAAGTCAGTGAGACAATGAATGTGCTGAAACACCAACCCTGTTTTTATCAGTTTACAAAAATAAATAAATTACCAGAAATAAATAAAAAAGGGAACTTTTTTTAATGTCCAGCATCAAAATTAAGTTATTTGGCTTTTAACAGTATAAATAATAATCAGAATATCCTTTCTGAAGTAGGGAAAAAAAGAGGGGGAAATGTGGAGTGGCAGTAGCAGCAGTATTATTTGCATTATTTCATGCAAAACTTGTAATACAGTCAGGCAGAGACTTCCACAAGCAAAATCTTGCATGCTTCAGCCATAATTGGGATGTTCTCAAGTTCGGGGAATGTGAGCATAATCACACTAATCTGAAAAGACTCAGCACAATTAGAAAAACTGATCAACAAAAGTCAATATGAAAATCAATTTATAGCTAAAACAATTTATACAGCAGGAAAAATGGCAACATTGTACCTGATACTAGTTGAACCTGAATGAAAATCCTAGAAATAGGAATTCCTTAACCCATATTTCCACAAAAATAAACTTGTCAAAATACGTTTTTTCGTACTATATGCTACACACTATAATGAAAAAACTCAAATAACCAAGACAAGAACAAAAGTCCTCTGTAGTTTGAAATTCATTCTTGATTAAACAGATATTTTGGAGGTTCATTATTCAAGTAATTACAAATGAGGCTGGTAGTCCCAGGTTGTGTCTAGATACCTGAGTAATTAAATGAGTCATTATGATTCTGAAAGTAATATTTTCACATTTAAAAGATAGAAAATTAGGTCATCATAAAGCCTGGAAACATAATAAATAAATAAACCCGATCCCCGAGTTGGGTAACGTCCTGGGTTCAGCAGTAGCAGTCATTTTTCTCCTTCTTAGTAGCTGGTGCATTGCTGTGTTTTTGACTTCCAGCCTGCAAACAGTGCTGATAACACTGATGTTTTCAGTTACTGCTTAGTAATGTTTTGGATCTGACCAAGGACTTTCTGAGTCCCATGCTCTGCCAGGGAGGAGGGGAAGCCGGGAGGAAGCAGAAACAGAACACCTCACCCAAAATGACCAAAGAGGCACTCCATACCACAGCACGTCATGCCAGGGTGTAAATATGGAGGGCAGAGAACCGGAAGGGGGGGTTCACAGCTGGGTCAGGGTAGGTATTGGTGTGAGCAGTTGTATTATCTTTTCTTTTATTCTTCATATCATTATTGTTATTGGTAGTAGCAGTAGTGATTTGTGTTATACCTTAGTTACTGAACTGTTCTTGTCTAAACCCGTGGGAGCTGCATTCTTTCAATTCTCCTCCCAATCACCCCAGGAGCTGGGGGAAAAAAGAAATAAGGGGGAGTGAGTGAGCGAATTGGGTGAGTTATAGTGTCTTAAACCATGACAGGGAAGAATTATATCACATTTATATTCATTTTTCCTCTTAAAAATAATGTGGGGTTAGCTACATGAGATTTTTCTAGAGCAGACTGAAGAAATCAGGAGTTAACTCATCCAGCAATAGGTTTATGATCATCTATTTATCAGCATGACCTGAGATAATATTACTTTCATTTGCTCTTCTTTCCTTTTTGAGAGTTGTTCTGAAAAGCCTTAGTTTGTGGCCAAATGTCAATGACCCCTAACAGATGTTTTAGTAGCTGAGAACAGCAAGAGCACATTAAGAAAGCAGCCCAGCCATCTTCCCTGCTGGGGATGCTGATGAATGCTGACATAAAACTGCTTTAGCCCCACTTCACCTGAGCAACACAGAGCAACAGTACTCTATGGAATGATCTCACTCTTCTGATTCCTGAGCTCCTAAAGACATTGCTAGATATTTCTGTGGTTTTGAAAGAGCAGAGATATAACATCAGCTAAAAAAGAAAAGGGGGAGGGGAGTGGGAAAAAGTGCATCAGGAACAGTGGGAAGGAAAATTAAAGTGTTACTCATTCAAACCCATGAAGGTCAGGATGAGGCTTAAGAAAAAGCTTGATGAATTTGGTGGTTGATTGCTGTGGGGTTTTAAGTTGTGTGTGTTTCATACAAGGCACAAAAGGTTCCCCACCTAATCAATAAAATAGACACAAGTAAGCGGGCAGAATTTCTTTGCTCAGACATTTCCAGTCTTTGAACAGGTTTTGCCAGACAAGATCTCCATAAGTACATTTTCAGAGTCAGTTTGCAAGGAACCTTGTGCCATCCTAAGATCTTGTCTGACTCTTAACAGTACCCAGGCTGGTGCATGAACTTCACTGCAAACAAGGGCTGCTTTGCGTCTGGCGTTTACAACAGTATTTGGCCTTCTGTAACAACAGGACTCTCTTTGAAGAGTGAGGAACTGCTGGGCACTTGGAGGATGCCCCCAGCAAAGTGGAGCAGTCACACCCTGACTGACTCATCAAATCCTAAGGGAGTGCAGAGGCCAGTCTTTCTCTATCATCTTCAAAAGGCTGTGCTGACTTGCATGGTCCTCAGTAACTACAAAAGGGGAAAAAATGTCCCAACCAGAAGGGCTCAGAACAGTAGGACCATGATCCATGAAACTATGAACCACTAAGGCACCTTTAAGTCACTGGAGAAATTATTTATTTGGCAAGTCCTCCTGGAAGACATTTCTATGCCTCTGAAGGGCAGGGAGGTGCCTGGGAACAGTCAGCACAGATTGAGAAAATTGCACTTGGGCAGCATGATTACCTAATATGATGAAACAACAGGAGGGGCAGCAGAGAATGTCATCTACTTTCTGTTTCTAAAGATTTTCATCAGTGTCACCTAAGAGGTGACTTGCAGTGACTGGAACTGAGTGGGTGGTCTATGAGGTGGTCAGACTGGACTTTTAGGGTCAACAGTATGAAGCCTATTAGACAGTCATAATTTCATTTTTTAATGACTGACATTTGATATCTTGGCATTTGATAGTGGAGCTGAGAGTGTTAAATATTATCACCTGTGAGCTGCATGACAGGAGACTGACCTCTCAAGCAGTTTTCAGCTGGCACCAGGTAGCAGCAAATTGCAGGGCTGCCAATGTGATGCCGTGGGAGTAAGGGCCAACAGGAAAACTCAGGAAGGTCAACAAGAGCAAAAGGAAACTTCTGCCCCTGGGACAGAGCAATCCCAGGCAGCAGTACAGGCTGGGGAGTGACTGGATGGAAAGTGGCTTTGCAGTGAAGGCAACTTACATTATTTGGAGCATAGCAAGCAACTCTTCTGCCCACTGTCAATAAAGCAGGCCTACTTCGTGCACTGGCTTCAACCTTTCATTCAATTTCCCAGCCTAAAAAAAAAGTTGCAGTGTTCTGATAAGGTGTCAGAAGGAAAATGACTATCAGAAAGAAAATCTGTCATAATACATAATAGAAGCAGATAGAGCAATATTTCCTAGGCTTTCTTCCTCTCAAGTTCTAAGGCTGGTCATCTGAACTAGTCAGAAAAGTAGACAAAAAATATCCAGTCCAAAAAACAGCAACAAAGAATATCTGATGACCCATGACAACCACAGAGATGGTGAACAAGATGTGAATGAAACACCAGGTACCGGACAACAAATATGCCAGACACATATTTGAAAATAGGATCTTATCCTACTTTTTTCTGTTGACTCCATTACTTTCATAACTTAGCACTTCTATTAGACAGAGTATATCTGTGTTCTACTCTTTATCTGAGAATGTTCAATCAATTTTAATATTTAGGGAAAAGAGACTGGGCTGACCAGTTTGCTCTACTAGGTTTCAATACAAATTTTGTACAAATTTGTACTTATATTGCTCTGAAATTTGCGTGCTAGACAGATGGATTTTATGTTAAGTTTTCCAAAAAGGAAGATTAGGAAAGTAAAAAATGCCCAGCTACACGTTCACTTTGTAGTAGGCTTGCGTTTTCAAACATAGTCCATAATCATAAGTGAAAAAATGGAGTCAGACAGAATTATTTTTGTCAGACAGGAAGTTACATACAAAATTTCCACTATGAGGAGGGCAGTGAAAAAAATAGGACAAATAAGGTGAAAAATAGTTTTTCCTTATTTTAGAAAACAGTGCAGCGTAAGGCTTCTTAGAATTCAGCTCTCTAAGATTTTAGGATATTTGTGCTTTTCTTTATGCAATGCATCTGAACATGAAAAGAGAACAGAGAGAGAGACTTGATTTGAAAGTGATAGGAAAGCAGGAACAAAAAAAATGACCAAAATGTAAAGCACAGCTTCTCAGTTCTTCCGGTTGAAGACAATTCTTAAGTGTTCCCCACTGTGAGTAACTGTGCTTTCCAATTGTTTATAAGTCTAGTGATTTGAATCTTGGACACTATCTGCATTTGAATGAGTTCATCCCAGATGAATCAGCACAGGTCCAATAAAGCAGTACAGTCAAATGAGTTTAGAGCCACTGGGGGCGTTCAGAAAAAGTTGGCTTTTTTCTTAATTATTTTTGGAGGCTTAACTGTGCCATCTTTACAAGTACTTAGAATTATTTAATAGTGTCATCTGCTCAGGCAGAGACCTCATGGAAGCCTGCTGAAACCCCAGGCTGTGCAAAGGTTTTGCACAGCTGGGATGGCAGCTAAGATCTCTCCTGCCCTCCCTGACAGTGGCCAGCAGGGCAGGGTTTGCCCATGGGTTTCACAGGGGCAAGCAGAGAGGCAAAGGGCTGCCAGCTTCTGTCAAACATAGCCAGCCATGCCCTTCCATCCTTCTCTCCTCTGTGGGCAGTGACCTTGTGGCATTTCATGCCCCATGTAGCATGGCAGAGGCATGCTGTGGCATGGTATTGCAGCTACAGGAAACAGAGGTGGGAGAAAAGTGGGAAACCAAGCTGCATTTACCCAGCACAGCCTCTCTGGTCACCCAAATCTGAGGCAATCCCTCAAGATCCTGGCATTCACATTTCCAGCTCTCCTCTTATATGGAAGGTGCCTCCCCACCAATAGCCAGGGACCACTGAAAGAACATGTCAAGATCCTCTGCTGCAGGGCTTCAATCTCTGCACAGCAGGTACCCAACTCAGCCCTGTAAAGGCAATGGCCAACTGGGAGCAATCAGCCCAGGTGCTGCCTCCTGCAGCTTCAGCTCCCAGGGCTTGAGGTAGCCATTTGCCTCTCTGCTATCTGCTGACCTTTCCCGTAGCCAGGGAATTTAGACACTTCTCCTGAGTGATCCCTGGAGGTTTCTTTCCCTTACCATAGGGGCCCTGTAATTTCTCAGTCAGGTGCTCATGCTTAACCTACCCCGAGGAAAATCCTGTGGTTTTCCTTTTACGAACAATGTATATAATCTGAAAATTTTAAATGCAAGCACACATTCAGACATTAATCAGTTCGGAGCAGATGCAGGTCTTGGAAACCTTCACTATAACTCCTAAAGTTAGAAGTTATACACAGGTGAAGTCAGGCTTTTCTAGCACAAAACCATCCATCCAGTTGATGGTCAGCACTAGCAGCTCTCCTCAGAAGTCCCATTCCTTTCAGTCTACTTGTATTTCATTTCATATGTATTCGGCCAATTCACGTTATTTTAAACTTCAGTTACTCATGTCAATTCTTGTTCATGTAGAGTCCTTTTAACAAAAGGAAGATTTGCAGTCTGGGACACACACTGAATATTTAACAATCAGAATCAACTCAAGCAAAAGCATGAAAACCGCTAAGGAAGCACTGCAATATCCTCAGTGTGTGCCCAGAAATGATCTCCCAAAGCAGCTAGAAATGATCTCCCAAACACTGCATTTATAAGCAAACACATAAGGCAGAAGAATGCCAGTGCCATAGGATGGCTGCTGCCACAGGGGCTCCACCTGTAAAACACACAGCACAGATCATAGGAGGACAAGCTTTCTGTAGGTGACCACGCCTTTGGTCCATGTATCTCCTAGTCCTCAGAGACTCAACTTCTAAGACCAGGCCTACAAACCCAAGTCATGTTTACTGTATGATATTTTGGCCACTCTTGCTTCAGGCCTGTTTATCTCCACTTTCCTTTCTTGCCTAAGGAATCACATTGAATGCTCTCTCAGTAATGGGACTTCTGAGAGCTTTCTTTGAAACAATGAATAAAATTTGAAACAAGTCTTCCTGATTTGTTTCTCTGGTACAGTATTCTGACCTCAACTCCTGCCAAAGCTCCCTTTCCAAGACAGGAAAAAGTTTCTTCCAAACTATCTTCCTCCCATATATTAATAAAGTCCCAGGGTTGCACTTGCAGCAGGATTTCTGTATACAATTACCTCGCGGTCAGTGAAAAGATTTCCAGCCAAGCACTGCTGCTAGCTTAATTTTTATTTTCTCCTCTTAGGGAGTTCAAATTCATGGAGGTTATCCTGTGCCTACCACATCATAATAACACGCAGCGAACTACAATTATTCTGCTAAAACTTAAGCAATATTAGCATATATAATTATCAAACCTTCATATTACCACGTTGTAGAATTAGCAAGCAATGTGTAATCTGAGAATTGTTTTTGTGTTTGGTTCTTTTCTCCCCCTAGGTGTTACAATTAATTACTTCAGTGTTTTTTGTTTTGCAAGTATTATTATAGACAACGAAGAAGTGTAGATAATTTTGTTAAGTTCACGTTTTCCAGTTTAGGTGCATCACTTTCATTCTAAAGTATTGATTATTTCTTATCTAACTTTAAAAACTATATTAAATACATTTAAAATTATATTTCTTATATTGTCTATGTGGATTTATATTTAAAATCTGATGAGCTCTGAGTGGCTTAAGACTGTGTAATAAAGCAATCACAGCAGTTGACACTTCAGAGAGAATTAAATTGAGTCTTGCTTTAAAAGAGAGACAAAAAATACGTATTACTACATGCTGGGGACCAAAGTGCTGAAGAAAACATTTAGGGCTGGAGAATCATTACTTAACTTACATTCAGTGCCCTCATTTTCTCTGCATGACTGGACAGGTGCATCCATTATGTGTTATTTCAGGAGAAAGAATAAAGGAAATAAATGGTCAAAAACCAGGAGCTGCCTAAAATGAGATTGACTTGCTGAAGATTTCTGTGATGGGACTTGGATTACAGGCTTCTCCTAATGCAGTTCTCTTTACATGGTTTTGCACAGGCACGAATGAGAGTATAACAAGGCAGGGGTGACCCCAATCCAGTGGATGCAGTTTCTTGCAGAATAAATTCAAACTCTCACAGGTGGGTCAAAGCAAAAGAAACTCTTTTGCCTTCAGAGTTTAAGGCAGTTTCTAAACCAAAATTGGAGGCTGAATTATGCATTAGAACTCTGCCCAGAAATGACCTGAAAAGGGCACATACAAAAGTGAACCAAGAAGTGAAATAGGTGCTTTTAGGGGAGGATGATGGCCCCGGGGACTGTTAAGTAGTGCATGATTTTACAGGATGAGAAGCTGCACACTGATTTGCTGCTTAAAAGAAGTCACCCTAGTATACATTCTTAGACGCTAACACAGGGCTGTTATCCTGCAGCAGAAAGGTAGTAGGACAGAAGAGACTAAAAGTACAGTCTGGACCATGCTAGGAGGAATATCTGTTTGAACTATAGCTCTTGCACTGGAAACTTTGGAGTCTCCAAACTCTATGGCAGGGGCTGCTCTAAACATACCAGGGCAGTGTGGTGACACCAGCCATCATAACCCCCAAACAGTCTACCCAGACATCTCCCAGTGAAGGACACAAACCCCTCACCTCCCTAGCTCAGGGTTTCAGAGAAAGGTGGCTCCAACCACAAGCCCTCTTCATGAATCAGCCTATGGTGTGGTCAAAACATATAATCAGGAGGGCCAAAGCATATAATCAGGAGGGCAGACTCATGACAGAAGAAGACTACAGTCACAGTGTATGACCTTCCTGGAAGGTCATAAATATTAGGGGAACTTTGAGAATCCACATCATGATGCCAGAGGGTGGGATAGGCTGTGCCTTATATAAATGATTTCATTTTTAGCAAGAAAAAGAAGAAACGCAGATACATGAGACAAGCCAATGCACATTTAAAAGCAGCTGAATCTTGGTCTGAAAAGCAGAGCTGTGATCTACTTGTTTTACATATACAATCCATATTTTATGATCAAATTGTGATCAAACCATTACAACCATTGTTCCTGCAGAATTTACATCTGAATACTACACACTGCTGTACTTTCAGATCACTGAACCACACCACAACACATCCCTTTTCTGGCTGCACAGTGGGATTAGCTATCTGAAATAAACAGGATACAAGCCCTGGATGAAAGTAGGTGGTGAAGATCCATTGCTCTGAAATGGAATCAGCCTGAGTTATTAAGCAGAGCTTCCACAGAAACCAAGAGGCAAGATTCACCTTTGCTTTTAGAAGATAATTTTACAGCATTTCCCACTCTTTTTTCTCTCCTAAAGTCCTGTGCACAGCTTGAATAATTTGGAGAAGGGCCTGGAAGCTGTTGCTATGGAGGAATCCATGCTCTCCATTTGTTTAAAGAGAGACAAAAATAGAGTATCAGAAATGTGCAAAGAGGTAAATTAAAAAGAAAAAAATACCTCTTCTATGTCTGAAAGTTTAAAAGTTTCTGTGCTGCTGTCTTCAGTTAACCAGAGTTTTGATGTACAAATGCTTCTTAAAAGCAAGTGTTAACACAGTGTTCTATCAGAGCAAACAGAATCCCTTAACAGCTGTTGTGGTTTAAGCTGTAACTCACGTAGTTTGCTCACTCACTGCCCCCTCTTTCTTTCCCCCCACTCCAGAAGGGATGGGAAGGAGAATCGAAAGAATGCAACTTCCACAGGTTGAGATAAGAACAGTCCAGTAACAAAGGTGCAACACAAACTACTACTGCTACCACCAGTAACAATAATGACAAGGGAAATACAAGGAAAGAGAATACAGCTGCTCACCACCCAACACCAAGCCTGACCCAGCAGTGAACCCAAACCTTCTGGGTCTCTGCCCCTCGTTTTTACATCCTGGGCATGACATGCTCTTGTATGGAATACCTTTTTGGTCACTTTGGGTCAGATGCCCCGTCTCTGCTTCCTCCCGGCTTCCCCTCCTCAATGGCAGAGCATGAGGCTCAGAAAGTCCTTGGTCAGACCAAACATTCTAAGCAGTAACTGAAAACATTGGTGTTATCAGCACTGTTTGCAGGCTGAAAGTCAAAACCACAGCGCTGCACCAGCTACCAAGAAGAGAAAAATGACTGCTACCACTGCTACCACTGAACCCATGACAACAACTCAGATATGCCACTGAGAAACTGGTTGGCAACTAACTTGTTTCTTGACCTCTCCTGCACAGCATCCTCTTAGGCTGGGCTGTTAGCACAGGCAAGAGCTAGCACCAGGTTCCACCACCCCCCCACCCCACCCCCCCCAGCCTAGCCTCTTCCCAAAATGCAAAGTAAAGAGAGAGCAAGTAAAAATTTTACCCTCCATCACAGTCCCAAATATGTTGTGAGCAACCAAAAAGCTAAAAGACATCAACCAGAAAACTCACAATTTTAAAATCACACAGCACAACAATGAAGAGTTCTAACCATTTCTGGGAAATCTTTTTCTATTCACCTTCCCCGAAACCCTTTTAATAATATCAGTTAAACAAAGCTGCATAAATTAAATATAAATCAGCTGTTTTGCTATAATTCAGTCTTGGAACACAACATTGCTGTACTTTCATACTGCTTTAACTCAGCCAAACAGCAAGTGGTATCTGTTAATAAAATGTCTTTTTTTTTATTTGTGAGATGTTCATAGAATATCTCTGCATAACCAAAAGCAAAACCAGTTGCAACCCTTCTTTTGGCAAATGATCAGCTAGGCAAGATACTTAGATTAACCAAACATATACTAACTCCACACACTCAAGAGTATCCATAATCATGCAAATATCTTTGGCTATTGACTGAGTTTCTGCAAGTGAACAATTACTTTCTCCTCTATAAATTTTAATAAGCATAGGACAAACTATCTACATTGTAGCTCTTAGCTTTCTCCTCATCTCATTATTACAGAAAAATCCATTTGGCATTTGTCAGCTTTCTCTGTATGTCTTCAGAAGGAAATTGTTCTCAGTATTTAGCAGCTTCCTTTTTTAATACATTGTCATAAACAAAAGCATGTATTCATGGCTCCACAGGACTTGAGAAGAAAAAGTTCTGCGTTACAGTTGTCATAACTTCAGGATATTTTTCATAAGCAAATCACTCACCATTCATCAGCTTTATGTGGATCAACTATAAAAAGGAAGTGCTTGCTCCACTTTTCATCAAAACACAGATGCAACCTCATTATAGGTCCAAGGATGAGCAACTCTAGATGCATAAACTCATAACCAATTAGCATTACAGGGTGATCTGTACTTTGGAAACACAATTTCTGCAAGTAGCTAAGAGAAAACTTCCCCGTGGTTATTAACTACAGTGAGTAATTAAGACTATTAATCTTAGTAACTTTTTTCTACTAATTCACAGCAATTTATCTGGGAATAAATAACAGTGATCTTTTGGACAATTCTTCCGTCAACCTCAAAGAAGAAGTTTGTTTTCAGAACTGTTTAACATGGAAAGTGTATCCTCTATCGCCAGTACAAAACAACAAGTAGCAGAGGGGAACAAAGCCCAGTTTAAGCATCTGAATCAAAGACAACTGAAGTAATTTTAATTGCATTCACAGCAGATTAGTAGGAACCTCTTCACTGCCCTCACATACACAGTCATGCACTCAGGTGACACCAAGATAGACAAAAATGACAGGCAACAAGGCGGAAAGAAGAATTCCCTAGTTTTGTCAGGGTGTAGAAGAATCTGATGCATAAATATACTACATTAAGCCTTGAGCTCAGCAACCGCTGCACTAGCATGAGGTTCCTGGTATTATAACAGTGATTGCCATAAAGCCCTCCTGCCAGTTTTCCAGGAGGCTGCCCACTGGTTTGTTTTATATATCTAAAGGACTATTGCAACACCCAAAAGAAAAATAGTTTTTGCCATCTGCATCAATTGAAAATTTTGCGTCTAATTTGTGATTTTTTTTCCCCCTATATAAGCCTTACACCTCTTTAACACTTAGCACCTTTCAGAAGCACTCAAAGCACTATCTGTCACAGCCAGCTGTTTCCTTCCTACACTTTCCCAAGAGAGTCCTGACTGCGGATTTTATTAGTTGGCTTAAAATGCAGTAGGCCAGTTGTGGAGAGGATATGACAGCAGACACTCACTAATTTTGAGAAACAGACAAGCAGACTTCTGAAGAGTTCATTACTGCTACTGTACAGGCAGGAGGGATGGAACAAAGAGACGTAGCTGTGGTTTCATCATTTATTAAAAAAGGACCAGGAAAAATATTTAGGCACTGGTCCCTGATCATTCAGACTGGCTGTTTCCTAGATGCTTTGACTATTTCAATTATATGTCTCCATCACAGTGCCCAAGTCCATCTAGAGACATAGGCCACTTCAGAGGTGATATGAGACTTCAGATGAGACTTCACAGGATCTGGATTCTTTTCTCCACACAATAATTTATTACTAACCCAGAAGGTGTATGACAAAGGAAACCCACTCCTTTAGGCTGCTACAGAATCTTTGGTGCAATACCAGATGTTTCAAACTGAGAAAGCCACAAAAACTTTCACAACAAAGCAGTCTTGGGGATCCAGAGGAATACCAGGTTCAAGCATGACTTCAGCACAGGTTTGACCAATCTGCTCATGCAGTATGGTGGATAACATAAAGCCTTGAGGTGAGGGACTAGTCCCTCTTATTTGAAGCTGTAGATATAGTGTGTACACTCATATATGAACAGGGTAGATAATGATTACTCACCTGTAGATAAGCTTGGTGAGTTACAGACATATAGTAAGCCTGAGCTGCATCTCTAAGGGTTTACACTCTGAAAAGCATTTGAAATTTTGAAGAAGACTCCAAATAGCCCTGAGGGTATTTAATTTTCTTTTCAAGGTGTTGTGAATTTATGCTTAGACGCCTTTTTAGAAGACCGCATTTGACCCAATGGCCCATGATGGCTTCTTCAAAGCAAGTTACAGTCTATCAATCAACTTCTATTTAGTTCACAGATCAATGATACAATGGAATTTAACATCTGCTCAGGATCTATTGTAGCCTTTCATGTCAATCTGGCTGTCAGGGATGTACAACAGATGTCAAAAATCTTCAAGAATAATTTTAATTTATATTTACTGACCATACACTAGTAGTAAGCCTTTATGCCCTAGCTTTTTCTCCAAAGGGTAAAGCCAAAATATCTTACAACCTGGGAATTAGAGCTGCCAGAACAAATTGGTCAACACAGTAAACATCAGATATATTCTTACGCTGTAGAAGCTTAACAGCATATTTTTTCAATAAATCCCTGCTCTTCTTTTCACTCCTACAAAACTAGCTAAACGTTTTGAATTTAAAAAGGGAACATTTTTTATTAAGACTTCACATTGGGCACCTGGTTTACAATCAGCTCTTAAAATGCTATCCTCTAAATGCTGTGGATGAATGAAGCTTCAAAAACTAAAAAAAAATGTAGGGGTTATGTAAAGAAATAATCTTTATAGGTAGAAAAACAGTTTGCGGGGTCAGACATGTTATTCAAAATATGAAACATAAATACATACATAAAGTAATTACTGGCAGAATGAAAAACCCTGAATTAATGAAAATAAGAAGTCAACCCTAAAGATCTCAATTGCAGCCCTGAAATTCAGCCCTAGAAAAATCACCTGAAATTTCAGACCTCTATATCATATAAAGATCATACCTTTTAAACTATCCAGGCTCTAATTTTGCGCATGAATTAAAATATGGAAGTGTTGCTACTAAAGCAGCATTCTGGTAAAGGATAGGTATCCACTTTCATTCCCTCAGACAGAGGATGGCAATACATCCTAAGTTACCAAATAGTAGAGAGTGATACCATCCATCTCCTCAACACCACTTCCAGTAGATGCCTGTTAAGGTGAAAGCAGTCTTAGTCAAGAGCTGTAAACAAAAGCATTTAGGAAGCGGAACTTGGTGGCTTACATAAAAATCAACACACTTGTTCCCTCAGGTGTGTATGTGGCACAGAAAGGCTGGTCACATCTTCCGAGGTTTCCATTTGCTAGTAAGAAGCAGCAACATGACCAGCTGGGCAATTTTAAATGGCCCTAAAATACACAGTTGGCTCTGTGCACCCTACTTTGAAGAAGGCAATAGTGCACCCGGCACCCACCACAGGGCTCTAGACTATAATAAAATCAGAACTCAGGAGAGGAGAATGTGCTTATCTTTTAGGTGTATCACTTACTTATTTGATTTAAACACTCAGTTTCTTTGGAAAAAAACCCCAAATATATTGGAAATTCAATTCATTGCTGGGAAATACCCCTTGCGGAGAAAGTGAAGATAACTTAGATAGCTAGGCCAATTTATTAGGAAGAAACTGCAAGCTCAGCCAGCATTGCCAAGTGGAAAACTTAGCCTCAGAAGAATGAAGTTAATTTGGGGCAAAGAGGAGAAAGGAAGGGGGAAAAATTACAGATTAGAAAGGCATTATATATTCTTGATACAAAATAGTAACTGGTAAATTTGAACCAAAATATATTCTTACAGCCAATGTCTTCCTATTTGCAAGATCTGAGTGGACTGTCTGCAAAACTGAGACAAGGTATCTAAACAGATGTTTAGGACTAGGAAAGAACATCAGCCCACATCAAAACATGTCACTTAAGAATAACACTAGCTATTAAAGAAAATTTCTGTGAGTTCCTATAAAAATTTCCAAAGTGTTTGCTCAAGTAGCTAGATTGCTATGGATGCATTACAAAAAGGCTGTTCTCTTTTCTGAGGTAAGAAGAACTGAGTTTTACACAGAAACTTTAACTTTTCTTTGCTTTGCTGTTACATCATTCTTGATCTAGAAGGCAAGAGAACATACCTGCTTAAAACTTTAACTGCTCTCCAAACTTACTCCAGCATAGGGAAGTTTCACCCAGACCTAAAATGGCTAGGCTCAAAAATAGGGAATATTCTAAACCATAGAAACTAACTAAAGTAGACTGGTCTTTTCAGTATCAAAGCACAAGGAGAAATTATAAGAAACAACAGCTGAAGAATGCATCAAAACTTAGTATTCACATGCCTGTGCACAGGTGGATTGAAGCACTGAGTATCAGGTCGCTATTGGATCAGAGTAATCAGTCAGACATGTTAACTGAAATTGCCATAAGAAAGCATTCTTATGGTGGCAAAACATTAGTTGGTATGAACTCTATGAAATTCGGGCCTTCAAAACAACCTAGGATCTCATTTTCCAGCTTGATAGCTCTTTCTGGAGATGAGCTTTTGCATCCCTGTAAAATAAACAGGATGCTCTCTTTGTCCAACATTTACATGCCCTAAAAGGGACAATGGTCTGGGATGAATCCAAGACTTTCATGGCAGCATTTTGTTTTGCACTAGCCACTACACTCAGCAGGTAGGAAACAGCCTTGATTAAGTTATCCATATTCCTTGGAGGTTTACTACTGCCTGGGCTCACTCTGCAATCCTCTAATCCTGACCAAGAGCAGTTGAACAGCTGAAATAGTTATGGATGTTGTATGCCATTAAGAAAGAATGATTGTCTTACGGCACAGAGCAGCAGCACACATTTAACTTGAGCAGCAAAGCTTTGGCCTCACTTTTCATTACATCAGTCTACCAGAAACAGCCAAGTGGGTTTACAGAGAGAGCTCTGATGCACAGACAGAAATCCTCAACAGGACACCAAGTCCTAAACTCTCAGTTTATATGTGTCTGTTGCTCCCATTTAACTTGCTGTCAGCTTTCAGAGATGCCTACCAACTGAAAACATTTCATTAGGGTTTTACAGCATGAATCAGTGTTGGGGAATGGCTGTTAGAAACTGGACACAATGAGGCTGTAAGCCAGTGGATGGAAGAGACCTGGCAGTAGTGAACCAAAGGCTTTTCGGCCTGGATTGGAGGTTACTAACGGACGCGTATGTGCAGAAGGACTGAGAAGTTTGGCACAGAGAGCTGTGGAGACAAATATAATGAGGA
>JANRGW010045958.1:0-57985 GCA_024733675.1 Psilopsiagon aymara | reverse complement strand
CTGTAACACTATATTAATTGAAGAGAAAAATAGCAATGCGCTTTTTCTGGGTTGCAGAAACTGGTAAGTGTAAAAGTTATTCTAATTCTATATTTCTTTAGACTCCACTGCCCTGGCTGCAGCGGGCATTACCTGAAGGCATTACCTTCTCATGCTTTAATTTAACAGCTACTCCATTTGATTTACATAATACTCAGTTAAAATGACAACCAGAGCTTAGTGTTATTGCCTGCAGCCTTGCAGCTGATGCTGTCCCTAGTTCTGCCCTCCAAGACCAATCATGCGCAAGTGCCTCTGCACTGACACCCAGGGCTGCAGACCCTGCCTGCTGCTGCTCTGAGCAAGTAACCTCCTGCTGTTAAAGCCACATGCACTCCAGGCAGGACTCACATGGCACTGCTCTGGTGCATGGGGCGAACAAGCTGCCAAGCACCTGAGTGAGGCAGGTATGCGTGGTTCTTTTAGCCTCAGTCTCTGTACGCAAATCTCCCTGATTGGCTTTGCTCAGGTGTCACCAGGGGCAGCCACAGCCTCTGTGAGCCTTATGTGGGGACAAACACAGCATGAAGTCCTGGGCTGCGGCACACAGTGTAGATGCACACTGCAGCAGCTAACCTGTTCTGCAAGAGCCCTGCTACCTGCCTGGGACACAAGCAGTATAGGGATCACTGCAGCTGCTCCCATGTGCAGCTTTATGCAGCCCACTGGTGGGTGTTTGCCATGGGAAACTATTAACTGACACTAAAAAGATGTCATCATCTCATCTACTTAAGGCCGGTTTAGGCATATAGTCTAGATGCAGGTCACAGTGGCAGAAATTAGGAGCACAAATTTGCTGCTTACTCAGAGAAGCAGCAAAGATGAAGGTATACACAAAAAGGCAATTCAGAGCACTTAAACTTGAGGCCTAAAGCATCATAACTCCTTACTCCCGGTCTTTTCAGCCCCTGCAATGTTTATAATGGAGTGCAGGATACTTTCAAAAATAAATGCTGGATCAAAAAGCTGATACTACATTATGGTCTTTAAGCTTATAACTAGTGTTAGATAGCTGCATAAGCCTGGACCAAAAGTACACAAATTCATTTTCTGTGCACCATTACACTTTAAATCTTTTGAGAATATTTTACCATTCCATTTAATTTTATTTTTAATCACAATTACAGCCATAGTCTACAAAAAATGTACTCCACTCAGAGAAGCAAATGGTGAGCTCCCAAAGCAACATTTAAGCAATTTAGAAATTAAATTTTCTTTAAGAATCATGGCATTTAGAATACTATTGTGGTGCTGTTCTCATTTCACACTATTTCAGCATCACAGCTTGGTTAAAAGATCTTGTCAGTTCAGTAGAAATCGGTATAATGATTCTAATATTAAGAAAAAGCAAATGAACAACAGGGAATATGGTTCAGAGACAGTACATGCAAATTTCAAAACACAATCTTTTGACTTGTGTGTGTTCCTGCTGTGTGTGTGTCAGAAAGAGCTGCTTTCATGTATTTCTAGATCAATTAGAAATATCTATGAATACAGCTCAAGATAATGAGCCTGGGTCTGCTCTGGCTGCTGTATCACAGGTGGAACATTGCTCACCATGGACTTGCTGGCGAATCCTCAGCTCTCAGGGGACAAAGAGAAAAGCCGTCACAGCAAATAGCTTTACCTATAGGACCAGAGCTGAGGCTGTAGTATACTAATGGTTGCCACAGAAAATAGGAAACCAATTATTTGCCATGAAAGGAGAGAGCTGATTCTTCCTAGCTGTACACACTTCTGGCAGTGTAAAGAATCTGCCTCTTGCCTTAGCTCTCCAATCGCATGAGACAAATCAACCTTATTTCTCTCTCCATCTTCTTCATCACAACAATGTCCGAGATATGGTATATGATCAAGAAAAAAAGGTACAAGCAGATTTATTCTCTGACTGGCCTTGGCCATACTATCAGATTCAGATAGTAATATGACTGCATGAACAAGAGAGTACCATGCTTGCTTCTCCAATTAACAGATCACTTCTAGCACTCGAAATTCCAGCAGTACTGCTGGCAGGTAAACTTTCATCTACAGCAACCATAAAGAATAAAGTATACTTACAATTGACACACAGCTGACTAAACCAATAAGATTTTATAAGAATTACTTGATAATCTGCTCATTTTAGTGGTTGTAATGGGAGATTTCGCTTCTTGGAACTATCCTCTCGCAATCTACAGTAGGGATAAAGTCTTTTTTTTAAATTCCCCTCAGATTTTCCATAGGATTTGGAATACAGTAACCAAGTCAAAGATGTTGCCGTCTGTCTCAAACTTAACAGTGCACCACACCATGCCTCACTTGGTGTGCTTTTAATTAATATCTTTGTCAGTATCTGACATTTGGTCCAGTGTATACAGCACCACTGAGATTCTGACACAGGCTGCAAATTAAAGATGCTACAAAAATGCACAAGTAGCTAGCAATGACGACAGACACAGGGGGGAAATACACGTACATGTAGCTTTAAAAAACTTTAAAATTTCTAACCTATTTTCAAAAGCATTGCCTGACCAACCTTATTTCAGCGCTCCTCTCCAAATTGCAGGCTAACAAAGGGACTCAGATCACCTGCAGTTTTTAATCAGGAGTTTGGAAGCATAGAAAGCATAGCAAAAAATCCACTACATCCTGCCTTATTATGAGAAATGAGTGTTCCCTACTTAAAGACAACTTTCATTAGGCATAACTTTTGTTTATCGGAGACAAGTAATATTCAATAGTTAAACATTAGACTCTGATTTTTTGTTTGTAAATGTTCATAAAGGGCAGAGGAAGAAAAAATGGCAGTTTAATATAATTCTGCCATTGGTTATATGGATTCAAAACTGAAGTAGCTCAAGTGAAGTCAGCAGAGATCTCCAGATACACTGCCATGGCTGACAACAGCATTTGGCTCAGCTGCTTACAAAGCTCAGCAGCAGCTATCATCCTTACTCAGTCACACCAGCGCAGCAAGAAGTACTTTGGAAAGAAGAAGATAACTCCTTAGTGGCACATCTGTTAGGTATAGATGGCATTCACTGGAATAGCTTTGCCAATGGATGATATGCCAAGTCCTTTATACTAAAAGGCTTGTGCTTAATGTTAATCATTCACTCTCTGCCAGTTAACATGTTTATCCTTCTAGGAAATACTTTGATCTATACTGGCACTTGAAATATAGCAACCAGTGTTACTAGACTGGAAATGAACAAACAAGATCCTATGTGAATTGCCAAATGGCACAGCAAAATGCAGGATGCACATTACAAAGTGTTGCTTAGCAACTAGAAAAGGCCAGGCACTCCATTTGACTATTTTGGTTTGAAACTGAAAATAAATGGCCTTATAGTTACTTGAAATACATGGAGAGCTGGAACATAATATTGCTCTGGAGAAATCTATTTGTGAGGAGTGTGTGTCAGGAAAGACAGACTCTGAACTTAATAGGTAAGTGAAGGAGAAATTGTCTTTCAGATGTTTTGCCTTAAAATTTAAATGTAACAGTAGTTTAAGTTTAGTGCATGTGCTCTATTCAACCAGGATTTAAAAGAATTGTTTAATTTTACCTTTCATCCCCAAATGTTAAGAGATTTAGGTTTTTTGCAGAGAAGACTATTGGCTCATCCCCCGTCTGAATGCAAGGAAATGGAAGTTCAGAGCAGCTGGTAATTTACCCATGCGAGTTGCAAAACTGTGAATAGATCACATGCATCCTGAATCTAAGCCATATAAAAAACCCTTCTACACAACATGGCCTCCTTCTTCCCTCTTCTTCCCTGTCAGATAGTCTTCAACACACAGATATACATACTTGTCTAGCAATACTCCATATTCATACAGGCAAAATAAAGCTCTCTGAAAACTCTCATTAAGTCTCCCATACCTCAAAGAAGTTCCTGCCTTATTTTCAAATATGAGAAACTGAGGCAGGGATTAAAGTGATTCTTTAAAATCACATGGGAACTCTACTGAAGTTTGTGAGTGGAATGAGGACATCCGGCATTTATTCTAGTGGTACAGGTTTCTCCTCTTCTACAGGTATTCTTACTATACAGTTATTCTTACTAGACAAGCATTTTAAGCAGTCTAAGTATACCCTGGCTACCGCTCAGCCAATAAAATTAACTAGGAAACACCACCTCTGTTCTTGCTCTCTCCCCAGGTGACAGAGCTGAAGCCTATACTGCAGCCCTTAGTACATGTACAGGATCCCTGCCTAACACGAAGGGAGTTGAACAAGAATTGCTCAGGCCCCAGTAGGACTTGGACCTTTGCAGCAGCATGGTACGGCAGGGTGAGCTGAGCACAAAGGGGCAACTACTGTCAGGAGGTGTCAGGTCCTTAATCTATGTAACATTGTGTAAGCTTCAGCCAACAGCGTCCACACAATACTGCATGTGTCTGCTGAAAATGGTGTTTCCCATAATTGCATTGTTTGCTTAGAAGGGACCTGAGATCCGGATCAAGTTCAGCAAGATCTATGTCATTCTAGTTAGTGCTGTTTTTCAAGCACACCCCTTCAGTGAACAGAAAGCCCTCTGAATCCATGACCAGACTTTCAGGGCCAGATAACTGACTGTTTCGGTTTCTTTCAAGTTGTATCACAGTAGACACACACAGTATCCTGGATACTGGACAGATTTAAAAGTGGGAAGAAAAGGTTCCAGCACACTGGCTTTAAAAGAGAGAACAAAGTAACTGAGGATCAGAGGGAGGAAGGCGATCGCTATGACACTAAGACAATTAATCACTGCCAGATGTTAAGGGTCACACAGCACTGCATGCTGGGAAGATCAGCAGGGGTTCTTGGACAGGGAATAGAGGGAAAAAATAACCTGTCATGTCAGTGAACTAGTCAGGGGTTTAGGGTTCCTGTCATTTAACTGTTAGTGTGCTCTTAATAATAAAATGACAATGCATTGCAGAAAAAGGGGAGGAAGATAGGGGAGTGATCAGAAAAGGGGGACTGACAGCTTAATAATCCCTGTCTGTCAAAAGCCCTAAAAATACCATCCCAAATTCAATGTCCTTACTTTTGTAATGAACTCAGCAGGGTTCCTGTTTGATTAATAGAACACTTGTTGACTGACAAGGACAAATGTGCACATGGTCTGAACACAGTGCTGTGCATAAATAATTTAAATTGTACTATGGCCAGAGCTCAGCTTTCACTGGGATTCTATGATAAACCCCTGTGTTTCAGCAGTTCATAACTTGGCCTGAAAAGAAAAGCTCGGAAGTCTTGAGCCTCAAGTTGGACAGAGAAGACTGGTTAGTTTCTTTGAAGCATTAAAAAGAAATCAATACCCTTTGGAAGTCACAGACCTTTGTAAGGGCAATGGTGGTGGTGTCTCTATTTCCTTTGGTTGTATGTCTCTCACATTACAGCAAAAATCAGATGGCTTTATGCTGAATAATGCAAACAAATTCGTATTCAAGGTTCTTCCCACTCTTCCCCATTAACAGTAATACTAATGACAGCAATATGCACTCACTCCAAAAATGGGCGACTTCCTCTGAACTTCAGAAATTATTTTCAAAGGGAAGAGTTCACAACATGTTGTAAAAGGACACTTAGTTGAGAATATTTCCTGCATTCCTCTGGGAAATTATTTTAGTTTAGTTAAGCTATTGTCTCTTCAAAATGAACTTTTTCCATAGGAAAAAAACCAGGCTTTTAACTCAAAAAGAAACATTTTCCACTTAAACTGACCCATCTTTTTGTTCTCCAAGCAAAGTCTAAGTGCTCAAATATTTATCACTTAACTATCTGACACCCCTGGGGCCCACACACTAGCCTGATGGAAGGAACAAACAATTAGGACATTTGTAGACATGCTGAGTGTCTCAGATAAGATGACCTATCTTCAATTTTCTGTCAGTTCGGTACAGATAAAGTATGTGTGGATTCATCCATACTAGACAGAATTTACTTTTCCAGATATTTTACCCAGCTGTGAACACCCAAACACTCAAAACAATGCCTAAAGCACTGTATGTTTCAGTATAATTTTTTCTGCCACATCAGAATACTTATTTAATTACCCAGGGAGTAAAATAGCTATGCAAATTTAAACATTTCATTATAATATGGTCAGAAAGGAACAATAGCCAAACTGAATATATCATCAGATTAAATGCTAGAACAGAATTTTCCCAGTCTACATACTTCCCCTAAGATCTGCTATTTCCTTTTTGTTGGATTTTGTAATCTGTTAGATTATTTTTGGTGGCCTAAATTCCAATCCAGAGAAGTGCTGCTGAGGACACTCAACTCCCTTAGCAGCCACAAAAGCTGAGATCCTTGGGTACCTCTGAGGAGGCCTTGGCTTTTAGGGTAAAGGCTTAATTAAGCAAATCAGCATTCATTTGTTGAATTGTTCTAAATATTTCTTTTTCAGGTTATTTTTTTTAATTGATAATGTGAATATCTATATAGCAAATTTACATACATTGCACTCCATCTTATATTAGATAACATTAAGAACTATACAGGTAGTCCTCAAATGTGAGTTATCTTTTTCAACTGTACCATGCCTCTTTCAATCACTGTAAGAAGCTCTTTTTTATTCATTTCCTTGACTCAGCAATTGGAGTCTCAAATTGTTCTTGCAAATCTCCATAGATTAGGTAATATCTTGTACTCTTCTTTGCAGCTGTGTAAGGGATGAACATTAGCTACTTTTGCAATTTATTGAAATACACACAGTCAAGACTCATCATTCCTCTTCCTACCACTGTCACCAAATAACTTCAGGCAATATGTGGCCTGTGCTTCAGGTGACTCCTTGGTTAAAACAGAATTCTTCCCCAGTGTTGTTGATCACAGATTTGCTAGTATTATTGGCCATCACAGTATTGAGCAGAATTATTATCAAATGTTTCAGGAGAAACGAGAAGCAACAGAAAAATTATGTGTAACCAGCAATTAACCTCACATGACACCAGCAAACAAATCCCTCCTTAAATAAAGCTGCTAAGGTAACACTCTACAGAAGCAGACATTGTTTTACATGTCCATCTTCATCTTTACAACAATAATACTTAGGTATCCAACCTCCACTAACGTTAATGTAAAACTCTGAGTGATGCAACACATCAAGAGTTAACTTATCAACACTACTTCATAGCATTAGTGTCTCCTTTATATTCATGTTAATATATCAGATATGGAATGCATCTGCTGCACTTTCTCCCTATTTACATAGCACAGAAACAAGTCTGGGAACTCACTGCTTAACTCTTTGTCCCACAGTTTAGTTTCCTCTTAGCTTTTTTTTGTTGCAGTTTGCTGTCAGAAACATAATAATGTTGCTGCTGCTTTCTGATGCTTCTGTTTCCAGATGGCCCAGGACACTGTGTATCACCATGCTCTAAGGGCTCTTTAAAGTGCACTGAGGTTTGAGGTACTTTGAGGCATGAACAAACAGCCTGAAGTACTGATCACCACCTGAAAAAAAATAAACAAACAAAACTGGTTACACAAGTACAAAGCATATTTTTGCAGTATCTTCAATAAGTAGTTTTACTTGTGGGCTGATGAAGTTACATTAAAGGCAAGAAAAGTAAAAACAAAATAAATGCTGTATGCATGCCAAACACCTTTGGGTATTTAATTTATCCCAAGGATTTCCAGTTTATAATGGAAGTGAGAATAACTGAAGGCTACTACACACGCAGTATATCACATTGCTACAGCCCTAGGTGGCCCAGCTGAGGTGCTCCATCTACTTGGAGTACATGAGCTACTGCACCACCTTAAGATATGTGGCAAATGACCAATATAATTTTTTGTATTTATGTACTGATGAATATAGCACATTGGACTAGATTAAAAGTAAAATATGAGCATTATAGAGATACATACAATAATTTGAACAATTACCCATGGCCTCTGCTAGCAGGGCATTTTCATACATAAAGCTGCTTCTGATCCACAGAACTTTCACATACACTTGAGTGTGTTTCATACTTCAGATTGTTCCCCCAAAAGGCACACCATGATATATAGCTAAACAATTTGCTGGATCAGCCATACAATCACGTTTGTTGCACATGTGCCTATCAAAAATATCAGAGCTTCTATGTAGCTTTCTTCTTTAAAGCAAATAGCAAGGAAATGATTATTTTATTCCTCTCCAAAACTTCAGCTCCAGCAGGCAAAAAACAGCCTTAGTGTATGTGAAAATTATGGGCAAGAAGAAAGCACAAAACATGCCACTTAAGCTATTAAGCAAACAAAACCTGCTTGGCCAGCATCCAATTTGAACTGTAGTTAAATAAATTTCTATTACATTTACTCACTTTGGACAATACAAAGTAATTGACCAAAAGCAAAAAGCTCCCAGAAATTATTTTAAAGTTGCAGCTTATATTTGGAAATACATTAACAATCATATGCTAATATAGGAAAACAAGTCATGATTTTAATTTGTGATGATGAATAAGGTGAGGCTGTATTAATTTTAGAAACTTGCTGCTTGTTACTAAAGGAAAAGTGACTTGTAATATGACACATTGCATACAAAAAATAAGCTTTTTTTTCCAGTGGTTGAAAAGGTTTAAAAATTGCTGTTATCAAAACACTACTTTTCTTTCAAATGTGTTAAGGAGTATTTTTTAATTATGCAAATAAGCAGATATAATTTTACCTACAATAATTAATTGTCAACTCTGCCCACCTATTTGCAGGCTATATTCTCAAAACAATATCATTATGTTGATTAGTCAGCTAGCAAATACCAGTAAGCTGTTAATTTTAAGCACGTTTCATTAACCTAATGTCCTGGACCGAATGAAATGGCTTAGTTTTTCCTTGTGTATTGTAGTAGAATATGGGCTTAAAATATCAACAGAATTTAACCTCCAGTTTCCACTAGGGTAATGTTTTTTACAGGATCAGATCTAAATTTTAAGCCCAGCCAGATAAACTGTTTTCTGACAGAGTTTCAACTGAAAAACACACATGTAGACAATTAGCCCTGTTTTAGAAGTTGGCCAAACCCAGAGAAGAGCTGAAAGCATGTTCCTTAGTGTTTCTCATTAGATTGACTGACTGAAAGGATTTGATAGAAGAATGGCTAGTTCAAGGCCGGCCTTTCATCTCAGAGACCTGTGCATAATGTGCCCCAGGTTCTGCAAGCACAAGCTAGGTAAGGGCAGTCTTAACTGGAAGTTGATTCTGCTGCCGCATAAGCAGCGCACAACCCACAGGGCAGTACAGCTGGCAGCCTGCGTGCCAGTGTTGAGCAGGGGCAGGCTCCGCAGCGGCTGGCGGCAAGAGCACAGTCGCTGGTGCTTCTCTTACACACAGCTTTGCCCACTGCTTCCCACACAGCTCCTGTGGCTCTGCTTTGCCACTTCTGCACTCTTTGCATACAAAGGAGTTTACAACGCTTGGGAATCTGAGCCAGATTTCTTGGGCCAACTTCTAAATTGCCTGAAAATAAATGTAGATTTGCCCTCCTCACAAATTAAAAAAACATCTAAGCTACAGCCCAATCTGATAACACTGCTTTAATTCACTACAATTCTATTGTTTCGCGTACCGTAACCTCCTCAAGTATAGCTACACCTATATGTTAGTGAACGCAAATGTCATTCTCAGTATTGGGTGGGATTTGCATTTGAATTTACTTCAGCAGTTTGCACGGAATTAATTGATATGCTTTAAATTAATTGATTAATTAAATAATTAATTGTTATTTTTCGAAATGCTTTAACAAGAGTTCAATATGTGTTACTATGTACATGCTCTTGAACATCAGTGAGGTGATCAGATAAAACGCAGCCATATTGATGAAAGTCAAAAAGGAAGCATTAAATGCATAAATAGTGTGTCTACTGTGATCTGATATGTTGCTTTCCTCATACTTCTCACATATTGTCTTGAATTTTGCTATTAAGCCAGGATTCCTCACAGTCAAGGAAGCAAACCCAGTTCTAATATCCAGTTTCCCTGCAGTTCTTCTAAACCACAAACTAGCACAATTTATAGAGGAGAACATATACTATGACATATTTTCTCAAAGGGATTATTTGCTGGAGAATACATCACTCTAATGACATCTTTTTTAATCTCTGTGCTTTAAACATTTCACTACAAGTATGTTTATTCACATGCATTAGCAGAGTCTGCATTAGTCCTTGCAAAACCAGCAACATGTGGCTTCGCACAGATAGAATACCTCAGATCTCACATAAACGGCATGCAAGGTTTGAATCTACTTTATATTTATGAAAATTATTTTAGAGACAATTTTTTGCCTCCTGCAGTAAAATTTGGCCTCTAAAAGATGCATTCTGTAAAGGCTCCCTTAAAGCACCTCTGTACATGGTGTTGAAGAAGAAAATAAGTGAGATGATACTTATTTTCTTTTTACTCTTGTTTAATCTGATGACTCTCCTGTAGATGGTCTCAGAGGAACCCCCAACTATCTTTCATTACTCTCCATGGCCACATTTTATTTCTCAAATATTTATCTGTTCAGCTGCACCTACTTGCCTGTCATGTTGCCTCTTGGAAAAATGACTATCAGCCTCTTCAGGTTGCTCTTCCCAATGCTGTTACATGAAATGACATGGTTGCAACCCTCCCAGTACTTATCTTCTTATAGATACATCTGGAGCCAATTAAAAACATAGGAATCACAGAAGAAGGAAAGTTTCTAGCCTTTGTGGCTTCTGAGAACAGTCACTATAATATATCCTACAAGCCCATAAACCAGAAAATAAAGTTATTTTATTTATTTAAAACATCATTGATTTTAAGTACTTAGGGATGACAATACTGTACAGCTGATCCTTCACTCAGTGCGACTCTGATGCATGGAATCACATAATGGGCAGACAGTGGTGTGTTTAGGGGGAGCATTTCCCTGTGCTAGAGAAGATGCTCAGGGATGGTCATTTCTGATAAGCTTGCAGCCTGCAATGGCATGGTTTTGCTGCTGCTCTCCCTGTCTGTGCTGCTGCATGTCAACCTCTTGAGCCCAAACAGTGCCATGCTGGAGCAGGAAACAGCAGGGCAACGCTGCTCACAAGCAAACATGACTTGAAATGTTTGTATTTCTCTATTTCCCTCTGTGCTATACCTGCAGTTCCTACTCTCTAAGGCACTCATCAAAACATTACATATATAAGAGTAACAAATACCTACCCAGGATACCTGATGTGGTAGTACATAAACATTCATTCTGCTCTCCAAGATTCACATGGTTTTGGAGTTTGCTCAAAGACAAATCAATTACTAGTTTACAGCATAGGGAAAGTTCCAAGTAGTACATAGCTACCTATTCATTAAACAATTTATCAATTTTATACTGTAAACTTACACATTTACACTTTGGAATTGAATATTTCTAGAAAGAGTTACAGAAAACTTTCCAGAGACTACAAGCCATTTGATTTATGTATAGGAATGTAACTGGTAGAAGAGGAGCTGCTGGAAAGCTTCAGAAACCTTTAATGTGTATCCCTTCATTATTTTTCCCATTTTTGAAATCTTACGTACTAGAGTAAAATAGCTGCCAATTGTTTCTCTCAATCTGACAGGCTGTAACTTTCTGAGCCTGCCTTGGTCACAGAGGGTTAGGAAAAACTGCCTTACATTGTCCTTCCCTTCTTGTTCTTCTGTTTCTCTCTTTTTTTATCTTTCTTTTGAATTTAGATAGCTTCCCAATTCTAAACTCTCAAGCTTTCAAAGCATTTCACATGAGTTTAGCACATCTTGTTAGCTTACTATCTCACAGACAAAAGTTTCTTTTGGAAATATTCTAGGTCAGCTTTACCACTACAAGAAGTAATTTTTCTAAGGTCTTGATTCATTTAAGTACCCAGTATCCTTAAATCCTGATATCAGAATTAGGTCTTTTATGTTTCCCACTAGAAGTTGATAAAAATAAAAAAAAAAAAAAAAAAAAGAAAAATGTTTTTCCACTCCCATCAACAGGAATGCTGCCAGAAGCTTCCCCTATGTCCAATGCAGCCAGCACCAGTGGGCTTCAAGGAGCCCAAATGAGCCTGTGACCTTCCTCCTGAGGGAAGCCTGCACTGGAGCAGGCTCTTGGCAGGACCAGCAGTCAGTCCCATGGGGGGAAGAGCCCACACTGCAGCAGGTTTGCTGCAGGACTTGTGACTCCACCAAGGACTCACACTGGAGCAGTCTGTTCCTGAGCAGGACTGCACCCTGTGCAAGGGACCCATGTTAGAGCAGTTCGTGAAGAACTGCAGCTTGTGGGAAGGACTCACATTGGAGAAGTTCATTGAGGACTGCCTCCCCTGGGAGGGACAACAAGCTGGAGCAGGGGAAGAGTGTGAGGGATCCTCCCCCTGAGGAGAAGGAGTGGCACAGACAATATGTAATGAGCTGGCCACAACGCCTGTAACCCATATTTTGTCTCATTTTTACACTTACGTGTTATGAAGACAGAACAACTCACTAAAACCAGCTGGAGAGAAAACCAGAAATTTCAAACATGGACCAATCTGAAGACGTTCAGAATAGAACTTCAAAATAAACAAAAAAAAGCAGGTTTTCCAGAAGAATGCTTCCTTTCCCCTTCCCTGTCCCCCAAGTCCTCTCTTTCCTACAGAGCCAGCAGCAGATGTTTCAGAAACCACACACTGGGCAGACACACAGGATTATCTGTCCCTCCTTCCATAAAGGTCTCATACAAAGGGAACAATCTAGTTCAAAGAGCACTCTGGTAGCAGCAAGTAGCAAACCTTCTATTCTAAATAGCTCTTACCTTTGAAAATAATTTTTCATGGATTAGTCTGAAAATCTCAAATCCAGAAAAATTGTACCTCATCAGTAGAAGAAACTAAAGGATAGTCCTGTCATAAACACACTCATCTTAAACCGTTCACAAGCATGTAATCTGTGAACATGATTAATTTTACTAAAATATTCTTTATTCATTAAGATCACAACAAAATGACTACAAAATAAAATCCTTGTGGAGAAGTAATATTTTTATAAATTTAAGAAACAAGTGAAATATTTCATGCCAACAGATAAGTGTTTCACTCCAATCCAGGAAACATATATATTTCCAGTATGCAAATGCTTTCTAAAAATGCAAATTTAATTTCCTCAGATACCTGTAATGATAAATACTTAACGGTAAATAGATTAAAAAAAAAAAAAAAAAACCAAAAAAAAAACCAACGAGGGTTTTTAAAAAAAACAATTCAGGATTAATAGTAACACTCAAGAGAATGGATTTAGACATTGAAATCAATACAAATAATTACATATGGGTTTGTTTCAAACCAAAATTAATGTACAAGTGAAAGAGGTTCTTCCTTCTATGTGTAAATGCAACAGACAATATTTTTGTCTCTGACTTTGTCTGCTTTTTTGCTCCTAAAAGCAGTAACTTTAAAGACAGAGTTTGGATTCCTGGTGGCAAGGGATCGGGTCACAAGCTAGGCTGGGGAGAAGAGAGCAATGCTCCAGACAGATAGCACTGAAGCAGGGCTGGGATAATAATCCGGGTTAGCAGCTCCTACCTTGTCATTATAACTGCAGAGTTTAAAACACCTCTTAGGTTGCTTTAAAGTACTCAGACAGACAGCTCTGCCCCTGGCTGGCCCAGGATCAAAGGACTGGAAAGGCGGCTCAGTGCCACTGCTCTCTCTGGCTCTGCTCAGCCTCACGAAGGCCAAACTCAGCACAGCTGAGAATCCATCCCAGCACGTTAATCATACAGCTTGGGTGGAATTGCTGTCATACTGGAGTGTTCATTTCCTCCACCTTTTGGAGCCTGACTTTTTCAAAAGGACACAAGTGATGTTTTCTCAATTAGCAGATGACTTAATTTTGAAATGAAGCATTTTGGATTGAAAATGTCCTGCAGCCTGTAATTCTAGAAAGCAACTGAAGCTTGTGGAAGTTAAAGCACACATTACATACAAAATACTCACGAGAGGAAGAAGAGATCATAAACTTGTTTCAGATATCATTTGACAGTGATGTGAACACACCACTGGGAAAGAGTCCTAACCAAGCTGCTAAAAGTGTTTTCGCATCAAGAAAAATATACTGCAGTTAATACAGATTAGATCTGTCAAAAGTGCAAGAAGCTTGAGTTAAGCACTCACTCTGGCTGGTGCCAGAGGGGCTTCTACCAGTACACCCTGGCACCAAAACCCGGTGGGTTTCCCTTTCTTTTCTTTCCTTCACATGAAGGGAAAAAAGAAATTACAGCCATTTCAGTGTGATGAAATAAAGTTACAAGATGACTTGTACATTCACAATGAAAAAGTGTAGACATGATATTGGCAAAATTTCTTATGCAGAACCAAACACATTTCACCACAGTAGAGAGATAATTCAAATCTTTACTGTGGTCTAGCTGCAGTGTTGAGTTCAAGATAATTAGGAGTTCTTTCTTATACTTATTTTTAAAGAGAATAAAGAACAGAGACATACCACAGCTCTGTTTCTCCACAGCTCCATTTATTCTGGAAAATGCGACTCAATATTTAGCTGGAAACTGATGTATATTTATAATATTTATAATTAATATCAACATAATGTTATTTAATTCCAGAAGTTCTTCATGGGAGTTATCACAGACAGGGGCTACTGTCTTCTATTCATGGGGTGGATTACAATTACTATGTACACCATATTGTGAGGGGACCAAAGCCACATCTGAGGTTACAGAGACCAAGGAGACAAAAGAAAACTCCCTGTACAATGATAAAATACTTCAAGCTAGAAAAAGTTAGCTGGATTATGGAGATACATTCTTTCTGAATACTTTTTTCCCCTTCAAATCCTAGCCATCTTTAAAAGCAAGGTGACAGCTCTCACAAGAGAAATTTTTCTTCTTCTCTGCTGTGATTTGATTTAGATCTCCTTTCCAGTGACAGAAAAACTGCCAGGTTGTGTAAAGCCCAGAGATCTCTTCAGCAGGCAGTCCACTAATGACTCAAAGTTTGTATAAGATACAGACAGAGGCATATACAGAGAGAAAAGGACAGAGAGAGAGAATAGAGGAAGAGAGAATTAAGCATACTCTTCATTCACCCATTAGACAGGGCTCCTGAGCCCAGAGGCCTGAGCCCACTGACACAGCAGGGAGCAGCATTACTTCAGCTGGGCTCCAGGTCTCCCCAGCTGGTCACCTATCCACATGCCCCACTGCCACTCCATTCATAAGCCACTACGAACCACATCTATTCAAAAAGCTTGGAAACTTGGAGTGTTTTCAGGGATTTGTTTGAATGGCTTATAGTTTTGGTCTGCAAAGTCTGAAAACTTTTTCTTTTAATAGAATGTTTCGCTTTTTCTCTTTTCAGTACCAGTTGCAAAACTATCTGAAGTCACAGTCGCATGTCAAAATCCTGACACCTACATTTAATGATTTCCATTTCCATTCCCACAGTCTCATCCACTTAACTTCCTCACTGCTGGGCTACTACTACTCCAGGTTTCACATGTCCACATTTTATCAGTGTTCCATGGTTTTCAGTGGAATGACTCCATGGTCATACATATACTCTCATGCAAGTGACACCTTCATTAGACTGAATGGACTTCACTCCTTCAGCAGGAATAGAAGTAAAGAAGAAGTTAAGTAATTGCATATGGAGTTGTAGTGAAGAAAAAAGGACAAGCAAACACAGAATCAAGAGAAATTGTTTCTTACAGTTTTTTATGAGTTTTAAAATACAGACTATGGGGCAAGAAAACAGGAAAATGTCTTAGTCATAAAAGCAGATAATTGTCAGGACAGCAGAAAAAAAATTTTCATTTTCTTGTGAAAATATACCTAAAACAACCTTACTCTATGGAAACAGAGTGCTGTAACCTCACACCATTCAGATAAAGTGATTCACATACTATACTTTGAGATACTTAGAAATGTGGCCCCAGGAACCAGAAATATAGAACAGGTGGGTACAGAGCATAGCCAGGGGAAGAGCAAAATTAAGTTTGCACTGAATTTCTTGATTTCACAAGTTCAGAAATATTTTTAACACAAAAAAAAAAGTGTGTGTGTTTATGTGTGTGCATGTAAGATTATGAAACTATGGAAGGCTGCAGAAGTCTTAATTAGCTTGAGCTAGTCTCATAGGTCATCCAAACAGACAAAACTAATGTACAAAGAAAACAGCCACAGCAAAGAGCCTGAAGTCTTTGTCTTCACTTGAAAGTTCCCATCACAAGTGTACAGTGAAACATTTCTTATCTCAGAAAAAATCTCAAAGCGGCCACAGGCAGGAAAACATGGAGCAGCCTAAAGAGCAAGGAGAAGATACAAATGAAACCAGCTGAAGAGAGAAGAAAGGAGAGATTAAATTCTCTATATACTTTTGTGGGCCTGCAAAAAGGCATTTCTTTGCAGCAAGAGGTTTAAAGAATTCTGTCAAAAATTCCACATGGTCCTAAGGAGACTGCTCCCTTTAAAGCACTCAAAGGTTGGCTATTTTCCATTTTCCTTCAGCTATTTCCATTTTTATCATTCTGCCTTCTGGCTAGAAACACGTACTTGAAGGAAAGATTTGTCAGTTCTTACAAACACTGAAGCTGGGGACCACCTTATCCTCTACTATGGACACATTTACCAAGGGCCACTGAACATTCACCAGCAGAGGACAGTATGAAATACAAAATGAAACCTCAAGCTAAGTACTAATTCAAGCTAACTACAGAGATATACCATGTATACCACCAGTTTGGGAAGTATTGTTGTCATATGTTCCCCAGCGTCCAGTGATAACAGTGACCAGAGATAATATGTAAGAGACTTACATATAAATGTTATGATACCTCTACAACTTTCCCTTTTCTGCTCTGGGGAGACATAATCCTCAAGGCTAAAGGAACACAGGAGGGAAAACATTGAAGCATAGACTCCTAACTGGAAGCTCCTTGCTGGATCCTGCCAGGTTATGTTGCCCTTTGTTTGGTGTGGAGGTATGAAGTGGGACGTCATTTTGGCCATGGAATTCAATCAAGAAAATAAAAAAAAAAAAAAAGGGAAACAAAAAATACAGGACTAGCTACCTTTTCCCTCTGTTCAAATATTCTACATGCCACAGAAAGATGCTATTACTTTTATAGTTGTTTTAAAAGGCTAACTTTTCCATTCCCTTAATCTGACTTCTTTTACTCTTCAGCCTTTGTATTAGCTTTTAACCCTTTTTTCATCAGATCCTACAGCCATCAGACCCAGGTTAAAGACAAAAAAATTCTTTCTAGTATTTGACCTACCCTTTGAGAAGAGGAAAGGAAAGTTTATAGCAAGGCTTTTGTGGAATAGAATTAAGAATAAATAAATAAATGAACAAAATAGTAAGTATGGTTTATTAGCATATTTATTAAAAGTATAGTTTTATATTTATCTCAATGTCCCAGGAAAAGTCTTTTCCATCCATCTGGAGTCTTCCCATTGCTCTCAAGATGAAAGCTGTCATACTACAAGCAATAATGTATCACCATATCTCCTTAACTGAGAACTGAAGATTTCAACACTAGCAAGATCTTCTGTAGGGCTTGTTTGAAGCATCTGTCCATCACATTAGGGAACTGTGCTGTAAACTTCATATGTATCTACAGTATAAATGACATTATGAAGTTTATGTTTAAAAAGTAAATTAATAACATAATACTCCTGTTTAAAAATGCTTAAATTAAAAATGCCTCTTACTTTTTTCCATTACTTTTCTTGGGAGTTCACAGCTTTAAAATAACATTCAACAGTACTTCTCATTTCTTTGCATTAAAGTTCTTTTTGTAACTATATGGTAACCACTGATCTTTTCTAATAATGAAATAAGAAACGTTGAAACACTTGTGGGAAAGAAAAGTGTTGAAAAACAATTCCTGGATTACCAGATACCCTTAGAAACTTTCAGCTGTATGTAAAAGGAGAGAAAAAAAGAAGAGTGGTGCCTCGTTTAAAAAAAAAAATAGCTTTCCATCTATAATTATGAGGATAAGAGGTAATAAACTCACTGACAAGCAAATTTAGGTAAAAGTTTGAGTTTGTATAGCATTCTGAAAAGTCCTGCTACAGCTTAAGTTTACACTTGGTAACTGCTCATTTTTCTTGAAGTGTATGTAGTACAGTCTAATTCAGATTAATGTAAGACAGGATCCATTTTAGAGAAATTTTCATTTTAGAGAACAAAAAGAACCATATCATTATTTCTCAGACACAGTAAATAATCTTTACATATTCTTTTTTTTTTTTTTTTTTCCTGAGGCTGACATGAAGTCACCAGATGGGTCATAATAGAAACAGTATCTTCCACCTCTTTGTACCTGAGTAAATGACCTCCTTTCAAGATGAATTCTCCAGAAAGAAAATTGAATTACCTGAGTGCTGATCCACTTCAAAGGATGTCCTTTATAGGAAGCATAATCAGATTCTGATGCTTTGATCAAGGGAGTCTATGAACCTGCTTACTTGATCACAAACTCTACTATTTGCCATGAAGAGATAACTAATCAATTACAGAACATACATCTGCTCTGAGTAACGTTATTGATGACTTGTGAGAAGGAATGCATAATTCAAAGAGCAAACCCCTTTGGAGAGCTGGCAGTGGCTGTAGACCAAAGAATTCAAATGAGACAGAGGGTGACCAGCCTAGAAGTTGCGAATGATTCATTGTAAGTATCTGCTGTGCCTTCATTCGAAATGGAAAGTAACAGGGAAAGGAAGGGACTCTTGCTCAAATCTGGTTAATAATAGGGTCTGCCAGCACAAACTCTGCCTCCCTTCCCTGTCCTACAGCAAGCCTGGTCATCTTCATAGCAGAACCTGATCATTTCTGCCATACCAGAGTAAGGACTTACTGGTCCAGGGAAGCTTATACAAGGGCAGAGTTCATTTGCCCATCTTGTACGCCATGCACCAGCCTGTGTTTCCTTGTGACATCTTTTCTCAAAGAGCCAGGATCTTCTAGACTTTTCTCAAGCATGTATGTGGATGCCTTGCTCCTTCATGACTCCAGGGCTTCTACAATTAGTATTTTAACTTTTTAGTGAGAAGCAAATTTCACTCCTTCCAAAAACCTGCTATGTTTCTTACATTGAAGACATTGTAAATGAGAAATTAAAACTAGCCTGAATATTTTAAAATCCGACATAACAGTTCACACAACTAATAGTACTGGACTGTACTCACAATAAAATTAACTGTAATAATTACATTCACGTGCAAAAGACTCTTCTCTATTGCACTATGTGAACACCTTGGAGTATCTCTACAATTCAGACATATAGGAAATCTGTGCCATTAACTAAATCTGAGTAATTAAAACTTCCTTATCGAGTGCCTTACAACTTTTAAGTTATGCCCAGACCCACAGGTGCCCTTCTTTTAAGCACAAAACAAAAAAAAACTCTGCAAATCACAAACAACCTACAAATGTTTTTCTTCAACTTTTAAAATAGGCTTAAGTTTAAAGCAGAAAAGAATCCAAGTAAGCAGAAAGTTTTGAGCGCTTAAGAATACCAAAGAAAGACACTGCAAAGTTATCTTTGCAACATTTTCTACTCTAAATAACCCAAATAATTCAAAGATCCAAATGTTTGTCTATTCAAACACTGTATTTTCCTATATCCATTTAAAATGAAAGCAGCTTTTTTTTTTTTTCTTGTTTTTATTAAACTCAATTGAATTGGGTCAGACTTTGTATTTCATTACATGGCCTTTGCATAATGCTTCAATGGTCAGTCATGAGCTGACTTCATCCATTGCAAGCAAGACAAAAGCTGACCATGGAGTGCCAGAGGTAGCCCTTAGAATACTGCCATTTTGGCAGTATTCTGCCATTAGTCTTCTGCCATTTTGGCCTTGAATTGTACGCTTACACAGAAGACAGAAAAATAAAGTGTCTGAGAGTTGGTTAAAATTTTGCTGAATCACTCAGGTGAGGACCTCAGCCAAACCCAAGATTCTTCTGCTGTGAAAGACTGCAAAGCTTTTGAAGATGGGAGCCCTCAAAAAGCCATGTTACAGCAGCAAAAATTCAGTGGCAGCAGTAACTGGCCACAGGTTTCTAAACAATCAAGTGATGCATGTGCATCCCTTATTCCTTCTCATATTTTGAATTTATGTGCAGTTGTTTATTTTATTGCCTTTTATTTCAAAGATGAAGGAAATCTATAGCCCATGACAAGAATTAACAACATTAAAGAGAGGAAAAAAAGGCACAAGTCATTTGAATTCAGTTTTTATGTAGTGTGCCAAAATAGACTGAAGTTAAAAGTGATCGCAGTGCACTGAAAGAATTGTAAGGTTTGTTTTTATCTTTCTTATTGAACAGATTCCTGCAGTTTACTTTTTTGAGCATCTTACGGCATCTTTGGATTAGGCAACAAAGAAATTCCTTTTGGACACAGCATGTGGTCAAATGAAGATTCTGTTCAAAGTGACACGAAATCAAAAATATTGGCTATATAACAGGTATTGTCTTTTTCTATACCTCTGTTCCTCATTGTCAGTAGCCACCATAACTGAAGAGACACACTCACAAAGAAGTAAGAAATGTTCAAAGTGGGCAACAGATGCTTTATTAGAAGGCAAACCTTTCTCTTTCCTCTATTCATTTTATCCTAACACCAGCAGGTTTCCAAGGGGGACCAAAAGCAGCTTTGAAGCTTTTTTTCCTTCCAACTGCTGCACTTTTTTAAAGAGGTCCTAATTTCAAATGCTTTACTGAAGTCTGACTTAGTACTCTTATGCTACAGAATATTTAATGCTTTAATAGTAGGATCACTACCAGTTCCCTTTATATTTGCAATTTTTTTCTGGTTATTAATTGGACAGATAAGTCCCAGTTATTGCTACTTGCAGAATTCTCCTCCTCCAGGACCCAAACAATACTCATCTTGGGTGGCAGGGAGCTATGGGGGACCTTTGACCTGAGTAGCCTGGGAACAGTTCATGGGTTTGTTCCAGTGTCCTATATGAAAACAGGTTTTACCTCCACATGCAAAAGAAACTTCTGATGTTAACATCTTAAAAAGACTTTCTACAACTACTGCATACTCAGGCTAACCTCTTAATTGAAGTCAGTTGGAGTTTTGCTCAATCACTGAATACTGAATTGGACTCAAAAAAAAGCAGCAGATACTAAGCTAGGGTAAACCACCCTTGTTCCACAGAAACCCATCTATATTCCACCTCAGAGTTCCAAATGCCAATGTCATATGGTCAACAAAAAGGCATCCCTGGAGCCCTATTTCACACACAAGTTTCATTACACTGTGTTGAAATTTGGAGTTGCTCAGTCTAATTATAACATGCAAAAAAAAGCAGGACCAGAACATTCTTATATTCCATGTCAATGAACAGGAATGAATAGGCATAAATAGGGCTTAATGCCTATTTATGAGACTATGTAGGAGCCATGGGGACAGGATATACATCAGTATTGTGTATATTCTCTCCATGGAAGCACGCAAATGGCTATTCAATGTAAAAGGTTTGTTTATACCAGGAAAAGTATCAAAGTAACAGTTCACTAATGGGGCCCCAGAGACATGAAAACAGATGACAGGCTAGTAAAAGACTGCAGTCACTAGAGGTACTGGAATATAATTTTGTATATCGCATTCCATTTCATCTCACTTCAAAAGTGCCTTGTGAATTAGTATTTTAAGTAACACCTGGTCAAGTTATACGTTCTGTTCAATAACTGACCAACAAATCAACCTCAGACGTTGCTCTCCATGTAAATACCTTAACATGGTCTAGAACATCAGAACAACAGAAACAGATCAGCTTTGGTTCTAGGCTTACTGAACTGCTACAGGGCGCCAGAAGCATTGAGAAACCAGTCTGACAAACCAGAGACCTATTTCAAGGCGATTCACTGATTCTGACTTCTGCCTTCTCCATGAGCTCCTAACTTTTACCTCAAAAGGTAATCCTGTTCAAAATCTCTTGGGCTCCTCTTGTTTTCATTCCTGATTCTCCACTTGCAGGGAACTGGACAAAGCAATCTTTGTTGATTTTTTTAATGTATCTCAGGTAAGAGCACAGCTATCAGGGGTCAGCTTTTGCTACATTGTACTTATCATTCCCTCACCCCCAAAAAATACAACCAGGCAGAAGTTTTAGCTAGAAACTTCTACCTGGAGAAGAATTAACTTAATTCTAAGTTGTAACTTAGAAATCTGCATGACAAAAAGGCTGAGAAAATATGTGATTCCTTTTAAAACAAACACCTGATAAACTTTCAGACTATCTGCACTGTTCTCAGCCTTCTAAATTTAAGTAGAAGGCACACTGTAATACAATAGTAACTGTCCTACACAGAGCTGTTTTATTATCCAAAAGCTGAATTGCTTTTTGGCAAACAAACTGTAAGAGTGACAATTTAAAAATTACAATATATAAAATTTAGAATTAATACTTTCACTTGACCATGGTCATTATTATATTTTTCCAAGGGTATATTCATAACACTTAAGAATCCATCTCAGAGGAATAGAATTTATGTAATTATATTTTTTTATGCTCATAAGAAATTAAGATGTCACTGTTTATTGCTGATTATTCATATTTTTTTATTAAGCTTTGTAAAAATGTATCAGAAACAACAGAACGACAACATGACTTCAACAAGTAGCATGAAAGAAAGCAGTCTGTTTACAGAATGGGATCACACATTTAACTATTGAAAATATATGTGTATTGAAAGGTATCTTTATGAAGAAAGTGAATGAACTTACAAAATTAAAATCAGGAAAACAGGATTCCACAAGGAAAACAAAAAAGTGAAGAAAGTCTTGAAAGATCAAAAGGGTACATTACCGAAGAATAAAGCAATTGGGTAGATGAGCTGCATTAAATGAACCTGCAACATCAAGGTTCATTCAAAATAGATCATTAAAAAGTCATAATTTAAGAAGGGTTGAAGTGACCCAAATGTGCAGAAATTGCAGACATTACCTTATAAAGTAAGATATTGTGGCTCATATCTAAATATGTAAACACAGTCCAAGGTTCTGCTAAACACTAAGCTCTGACCCTGCTTGTATGACTTAGGAGGGAACACCAGGCAGTTGTCAGAGGAGGCGGCTGCTGCAGGTCCCAGTTCCTGCCTTTCTGAAAATTAAGTTTTGTGGCCTTTCTAGTCTCTATGTCTCCACGTTTCTAGAGAAGCAAGATTTATCTAGAAAAAGTTTTTAATAGACAGATGATCATTCCCCAGCAGTATCCCATCTAAGCACCAACCAAGCCAGATGACGATAACTGGAGAAAAGAGACTACATTTTTACTCACTTCTCACAGGTAGGTTCAGAAACCATCTGCTCTTATCTCAGTATTCAAAACAAGCTCGACAAAATATAGTAGCAGCTGTTGTCCAATCAGCAGTCACTGATGCTACTACTCCAGAAAATACCACAAACAAAAAACTTGTCAAGTACTGATAAAAGAAGTGAGGGAGGGGGGGTAAAGAGAACAAGGCAATTAAAAGGCAGCCGTTATGCAATACACTGTGAAACGTGGTGAACTTGCTGAGCTGCTCCTTCTAACAGCCTAACAATTTGTCCAGCTCAAGAAGAAAAAACATAGAATAAATTTTGGAAAGCAAGTCTTGAGTGACAACAAAGAGAGAAATGATCAAGTTGCAAGATAGGTATGCAGCAAGCAATAAAAATAACCTAACTGGAATTTGGAAAAAAAAAAAACTATTAGGGCCAATAAATTAAATCTCAGATCTAGTAAATGGAATGGTTTGGGAAGGGTTGGTTTTGGGTTTTTGTTTGCCTGGTTTGGTTGTTTGTTTTGTTGTTTGTGTTGGTTTGGGTTTTGTTGGGTTGTTTTTTTTTCTTTTTTTTGCAGGGGGCTGTTTTTATTTTAATCATCCTCAGGAAGGCCAGTATTTGACTAGTCTATTATTTATTCACACAAAAGAAGCCACAAGGTCTCTAATATATGGAAGAAGAATTCTGCTTCTTGAATTGCTATGCTTTAGTATCGAGTGGGTTTCCAGAGGCATGCACAGGGCAAGAATTTACTCAACAAGATGGTCAGTTCAGAATTTGTCTTTCTCTAGAAGTCTCTCAATTAAAGAATATTTCTGTTCTCATCTCTAAATCCATGGGCAAAAGCTACTTGCATATATATCATATGTATCTGAGAGGGAAGGGACACAGACTTCTACAGATATCATGACTGATGAAGTTGAGGCCCCAGGCAACTTCTTCATATTAGAAGATGTCCTCTTAGGCTTGCCCAGGGTACTATACAACCTCTTACAGTTTTGCCTGAAGGCTAGGGTTTGGAGGCACCCAAGTAGTAAAGCATTATCCCTGAAATGTTAAAACTTCCAGGGAAATAACATTTGAAGGAGGACAGAGGCATTTTCATCTCCTATCCACTGCTGAGCACAAGCTTTTAGCTCAGTGCTGAGACCTAAGATCCTGAGAAAGACAGGCCCTTGCACTTACATGACCATCACCTATATCAAACTCAAACAAAAAAGAACATCTCTCATGTAAATCTCTTTAGAAAATGAACAGAAAGACTGGAAAAGGTTAAAGGCTACAGCTTTTAGAGTTTTATTCATACTAAGGAAGAAAAGGAGAGAGTGTTCAAAAGTTTTATTCTTAGGCCATTTTCAACAATTCCCTTTTAAAAATCCTGCTTCTATGAGAACACTCTTACCCTATTCAAAAAGTTCACAAGTAAAGAGTTTCTTTCTCCTTACCTGTATATATGTGTGGGTGTCTAAGAATGACAGTGAAGGTATAAATCTTTCCCTTGTTCATTGTGTACTCCCCTACAGCAAATACCATCTGAAGAGCCACGGGGTTCCACAAAAGGTCTGTTATGTTGCAAACTTAAACCCTTCTCTGACATCCCCTCTCAATTAGATTGTCACTTTAAGTGTTAGAATAATCGTTACAAGACATTTAGATACCTCTGGCAACTATATGTGCATGTTTAAACACAACACGAACACACACAATATCACACTTACGTGCATATATATCTCTCTCATGAAAATACATATAAACACCTAGTCAAATAGTCCAGACACCTCTTCTGTACCTAAAGATGTTTATATACGTATACTAGGCCACATTTTCAGTTATATCCTGAATCTTCTTCAGTGACGCGTTGCTCTGAGAATATATATTTCAGCAGAGCTTTTTTAAAAAAGTAATCCAGATATCTCAAGAGGAATGAAAAAGGCACCTTCTTAGAACACACTCTGACAAGTTGCTCATTTTTGCAGATTCACATTTTTCTGATATTACTGGCACTTTAGAATCCTTGCTACTACCAGGGCCCTTTGATCTCTACAACCTGGCACCACAAGATTTGCCCCCTCTATGTTGTGAGAACTTAAAAAGGATTGTTTAAAGGAGGCAGCTTGTGTAATCACATATTAGCAATACTTAGAATGATTATGGCTTTCTTGACATCAGAATGATGGGTTATTAGCAGTATATTAAGGTTTCTAGGTTAGGGAGAATGCAGCTCCTCTCTGGATGGCAACTACGGATGAATCTGTAGTGAAGACGAGGAAATGGTGGGTTCACTACAGCATTACTTCAATTGGAGCTTATTCCTTATGGAATTTATGCAGTGGTTAAATACTTATTCCCTGCTTTTCTATGCCACACCTTCTTTTGGTATTGCACCAATACAGACACTGAGTCTTTCCCACACTGAGAATAATCTTGTTATTATGATAAAGCCTGCTATGTTCATTAAAGCAAAAAAAAAAAAACAAAACAAAAAAACCCCCCACCTTCCAAATCAGTAATTCTCAATGATTATATTAACGAATGCTAATATGGATAATAATTTTTAAAAGATAGTAGTTGTGACAAATAATGTGTCTACTGGACCTCTATAGAGAAGAAGTAATTTCTCTTTTGGAGATAAAAGATCAATAGCTCCCTAAGTTCCTATCATACCATAGACTTGGGGGGCTATGACAGAGTCTTGCCTACCATGTATGGTGGCTGTTTGAATGTACAGGTCATCTGTCTTTCTTTTACTGCCCGCTGAGTGATCATATCATCCTTGGTTTTACCTTTTATCATTTTCTCCACCATTACAGAGACCAATCTTGCTTACTCTTTTGCTCTTTGTTACTATTTTGATCCTTCTACTAAAGATGAAACTTCATGGGAAATGTAAAATTGGAAGAAAGATCTTTTTTTCTTATTTTCCTTTAAATTTTGGTACCTAGCAAGCTTTCTGCAAAGTATTTCCAAAAATCCCACAATAGCATGGACTTTTAAAATGACACATATAGAATATTGTGGCGCCTGAAATCCAAAATTCTTTTACATACTTTGTTCAGAGTATCTAGGATAACCTATCCCCATGGATGATACATGCTATGTCACCTAGTAGAATACAACTACTGCTAATAATGTTTCAAATACTACCTGGCCAGTCTTTGCACCCAGAGATAAACAAAATCAATCAAATTATGCACTCAGCCTATTGGGTAATTCACACAGACAATTTCAATCTGCATGTTTTTGAAATAAATTTAAAAAAAAACTTTAAATTTCTTTGTAGTAAGGTAATGAATTAACATTATTTTTCTTATTCCAGACCTGGGTATTCTTCAGTAATTAATTCCCATTATAGTTGAACTGGAAGGAGTCAGAACTCAAATGTCAATTGACTGAAGAGTTTTTCCCTATTCCCCTGAACATAACTTAAAGAGGAACATTTGATCACTACTAAATTTCTAAAGGGAATACCATTTCAATATTAAGACTAATGAGACTAGTTTAATCTCCTCCCCATAAACAAATCAGCTTAAGCCTAATGAAATCTTATTTTTGCAAATTAATGCACAAAGGAAACAGTTCAGTGTAAACAGACTTGTAGTATACATTGTTTAGGGACTATTGACTTTCGAATTAGTCTGCTTTTCAAACATTTCACGTCAGAAACATAGTAAAAATGCAAATGTAGCATAAACGGCTCTATAATAAATGCTCATTCAACATTTATTCTTTCTCAAATCATCTTTTAAAGCTCTTTCATGCTAATGTGTAGAAGATGTGACATTAGAAAAATTGCTTTGACATGCTAAGGGGCTCCAAGATTAACAAAAAGAGAAAGAACAAGATAAAGCCTTCAAAAGACTTATTTCAGAGGAATTATTACTTCCTTTGAAAGTCTTCCAAGGTTGCAGTGCATTTAAGCTTGTTGGCATACATGTAAATGAAGGACTACAAAAGTATTCTACTAAATACAACTTGAATTAAACCTTCAGGCTAATGTTAAGGAATGAGGATAAAGGCCAGACCCTTGGCTGGCAACAACTTATTTAAAATGAGTTCTTTATTTGAGGACATCAGTAAAGGATTATTATTATTTAAAACAAAAAAAAAAAAGAAAATATCAATACAAGAAACAAATGTAATTAATGCAATTCACATATAAAATGGCTTGAACTGATGGACTTTTCTAATTGATAAACTAGAGTTCAAAAGGGGTATATTAATGTACCATGAGTTGTGCTCTAGAGCAGAAACAGTTTCAACATCTAACTTACTCTCCTTCCTCAAAACCTCCTCCACTACAAAGTCTAGATTCCATAGTAACTAGAAGACAATGGGGATGTGGTTCTCACGAAAACGATGATTTTCACTTGTAAGCCTTAAGTTGTGATTTAGCCTTCTTGTCTTTTGACCTTAAAAGGGAAAGTTGTATGCAGTTGGAACTTACTTTTCAGTCTTCATTGGGAAAACATCATAGTACAAAGTCCACTCAGCTGCAAAGGTGATCCACTTGCACAGGTGGTAATGTGTGCTTCTGTTCTCCTTGCCTTGCTTTACATTCTCTCACATGCCCATACTACTTCACTGATTTCCATTAAATCTATAATTTCCCAGAGTACAAAAACACATCTCCTGAGAGCAGACTAGGACAGACCAAAGAAAGGCCAGGCAAGGAAGAATAGGTCTGGTACTCTGTGGGGTTCTTCACCAAAATCTGTCCTGTAATGAAAGACACAAATATGTACTAGACCAGCTTTACTGTGAAAATTCAGCCAGGTGTCTGATCCTACACAGATAGGTCAAATTCTACTTAATACCTCCATTAAATGACATACTACATTAAGAGGCGAATTTTTACCTATATTTCCTCTTAAACTGAAGTTTGTGCTATCATATTTTTATGGCAGATGAAGTAGCATTGCCTCAAAAAGAGCCACATCGTAGCAACAGCAGTTTTAAGAGATCATGCTCCAATACATCCTTCTCATACAGATCACAGCTTTGTCTAAGCAGGCTGCTTTGGAAAAATAGCTTATTAACATTTTAAATTTATATGAATGTTGGTAAGAATTTTAGGTCAATAGCATGAGGCAGAATTTTTAGTGATGTATTTCCAGGAAAATATGATTTAAGAAAAAAAAACTAGTAGAGAGCACCAACCTGATACATTTTCTTTTTCTGAAGTGTCTCCAAAGTATATGCCACTTTCATAGGCCAATGACCAGCAAACTCTCTCCAGTTAACACGTGTAGTTTCTACAGCTGCGCAGTCATAACCTCATTATATACTTGCTGGTGTGAAATTTGAGTTTGGGCGGAGTTTTTGAGAAAGCTAACTGTCTCACTATTCACAAATGAAGATGCATTAGTAAGTTAATTTATTACTACAATGAGTACTAGATGAACTTGAGATCATACAATTTCGTACCAGTAAAGTCAGAAATAGCAGTATGCATGCAGAAATCTGAGCAAGCATGAAATCAGTAATCAACTAGGCTGCCACATGACTTAAGCTGCTAAGAGATCTCAGTGCTTATATGCAAGTGTCTAATTTAAATAAATATATAAATAAATAAGAAAATCTATCTCCAGTATTATAATGTAATTGGAATTTTGAAATATTGACCATTGAAAATGTTATTTAGTTTAAAAAAGGAATAATTCTTGCATACAAAATTACATGTTCATATTGTCTTGCAGACACCTAAAAACAGGCACAACAGGATAACAAAAAGAAAATCTGCCTCATTTTGGCCTTACAGTTTCCAATTCAACCCCATAAATATCACTTGACATAATTAGAGAATTTTACATGCAACTCTATAGATTCTTTTTTCTCAGCTCACTGTCTCTCAAGGGAAGGGAGGAAAGGTGTCTCAGATGAATGTAAGGCTGACAGCATTTGCTTTGGTTGCACTCATATTCCACCTGAACACTGAACCTTAAAAAAAAAAAGAAGCACCTCTTTGATGCAGTTTTCCATTCATTGCCTGTAACACAAAATGTCTGGAGCAAAACATCTTCTAAGCAGCTAGTTTCCTATACTGGTAGTTCAACTGGGACTTTGCTGAGCAGGGAATTGAAAGAGATCATCTCCATAAAAATCTGCTTTGGATAGTAGCTTTGATGGGCCCAATGAATTTTGTAATAGCAACTTTTATTAAAAAGTGGCCTCCTTATTCCTCAGATTTCATGCATAGTGATAAAATTACAAGGGAGCACTTTAGAATACATCACATTACCCTATTCACGCACTGCACAGATGCAGAAACAACTTTTGCTGATATAAATAATCATATACTATTATGATATAAATAAGAGGGGCTGACTGATGCACAGTATGCTGAATGGACATGGGGGTGGTCCTGCAAGAGGTAAGCAAATGTAGTTCAATGAAAATGTTCAGTAATCTAGCAGCTGTATGACAAGGTTTCTGACAGTTACTGCTGCACAGGGGTAAGCCCCCATGGAGTATAAGTTGCGCCAAAGAAGTCATGCTCACTGTATTGCATGTTCTCTTCCGACACTGCATTCACTTTCCCAGTCTGGTATTCCAGAACATCCCAGTAAATAAAAAAGTCCTTCTTTGCTTGCTTAGTCTGGCCCTTATATTTTCACACTGACTCCACACATCTTTAGGAGCAGTCCTGTCACCTGGTCATGCAGCAATATCTGCCCTACATCCCATTAGCTCTGTATTGTACACTCAGAATTTGTCTGAGACTTGGTAAACTGCAGCTTTGTATTTTGCTTTGCTTCCCCTTACACTTTTCCAAAAGGCCTTAGCCTTGCACTGAATATTTTAGGCCAAGAAGAAAATACAAGGACAGGAACTCAGCCTTACTATCAAACTGGAGTTTGCAGTTGGATGCAAAGATATGTACAGTTCAAACAGAATTTATGAACTGCATATACTTAGATACTAGAAGTTAGCAAAGTCTAAATTAATTCTGGCCATGACGCTTGCTGCTTACTTTCAAACCAGAGTATCCTTTCTGCAACTACCATTAAAAAAAACCCAAGCATCGCACGTTTTTACATGCCATCAGCACACATAGTTAACACCATTGTCACTACTGATTTTATTCACAACTGCAGCACATTATTTTTCTCTCCTCCTGTGCCACAAACTGGCCTGAACTCTGCAGTTCCAGGCGTTCCTAATTGCATTTCTATACACCAGCATATTCTTGCGGCTATTACAGGTCATCAGAAGACACTTCTTCTGCACACATAGCTGGGTTATTCTTTCCCAAAACAAACAGTCCCACAGAGATCTGGTATGGTCAGCTACTCTTTATGTGCCACAGAGAAATGTTGGAGATCAGAGCATTAGAAAAGTGCTCAAATCACTACCCTTGCAGGAATAAAATACTCCTGATACATCAAGCCAAATTGAAAGAAAAGCAAATACAACTAATTATTTACAGTCATCAGAACAATTGACAATTCAGCCACATCACTGCTAAAAACTTAGACAAACATGCAGAAGGAAAGAAAGGAGAATCATGCTTAACTAGAAGAAAACTCCTGGTCCCATCTGCATCCAGCTGACAAGTCACAGGTGCTTACCTACCCGCAGGTCATTGTTTTGCACTCATTTTCTAGTCAAGCTTTGTTTTAGGAGTGTGAAAGTCTTTTTACTTTGTACTTCTTACAAACTGCCTTTCTCTCCATTTCAATTTAGAAAGAGTTGATGTATTTAACAGGTATTCTCAAATAATGATTGTATTTGCCCAACATATTACGATACCATGAATTGGATATCATTTGACTGTAAAATAAGTTTTCATTTGTGAGTGTAAAGATAAAAATACCTCACAAAATGCTTGGGGATATCAATCTTTTAAATGGAAAGTAATCAATTCAAATCTACAAATAAATGTACTCTGTATTATGATTTAGAGAAGTTAGACTTTCACACTTCTGAATTCTGTTTCCTAGATGCACAAACAAGATTGTGGGGGATAAACATCTAGATGCTTAGTACCAAGAATTCCACAATCGTGTCTTTCTTTCTAAGACTGACAGATACAGTGCTTTCATCTGAGGGCACTATCTATTTTTCCTAATTAGCAGTTTGAAAGAGAATGCCAGAGTTTTGTAATGCAGAGGGAATGCTTTCTTCTCATCTCAGTCATTCCAAATGTCCTGTTGACTAGCCAGAATCTTTGAAGTCAGTCTGTGACTCTATCTCTTGAATCACAATTGTGTATAAATGTTGTTACCCATTCTTACATTTGGCTTATGTTTTCCCTGCTTCCCAAAGTAGGCAGATACTAGCCTGTTATAAAATAGTTTGTCCATCTTTCACAATAGTCACAAAAAATTAAAACCTGAGAACTTCTTAATTAAAATATAAAATATAATTAGGCTGTATGTAGTATAAAACCTCCTTTTATCTATAAAGAAACAATATCATCTTAAGCAAAGCCTCTAAGAGAATGACACCCTCCTGATTCAGTAGCATAAGTGCACTAGTGAGTGCGATAGGCCTCCTCCTGCAGGACAGTGCAGTTCCCCATCTCCAAGTATTTGTGCATATATCTTGCATTTACCTATCCCACATTTATAAAATCAGTAAACAGCCTAGGTTGGAAAGGACCTCAAAAGGTCACCTGCTCCAACATTTACCTGCACAGCTGCAATTTCTTTTCAATAGACAGCATTTTCTTTTAGACTTTCTTGCAGGTACAAGCAAGTGTGGTCTAGACAAGGGAAAGATGACATTAATTAGAAGCAGCAAAGTTTTACTAAATGCAGAGATTCCCTTTCCATTCACCAGTGCTTATCAGGCTTCACTTGGTGGCTGCTCATGTGGAGCAGAAGTTGCAACGGCTGTTGAAAAACTGAAAGGATTAGTACCTCAGACTTCTCTGACAGTCTGTTCAAAACAAAGTGAATCCCTCAGTTGTCCATTTCGGTGGACAGATGTATCTGTCAACTGTACAACTCTTCTGAACATCTCAAAGAAGATACTAACAAGTAGTTTCATTAGAACAGGATAGAGACCTTTTAAATCACCTTTCCTCTTGGAGCCCCAGATGAGGAGTGGCAAAAATTCACCCTGCTGCACTGTTCACCAGGATTCCCAGCCCATATGCTCAGTCTGGCAGGTATCACAAATTCTAGTAAATGCTTTCAGTGGCCCACCAAGTGACACTGTTTAGGCAGACTTCCTGTGTTATATTTTCTGGTGCAGAATTCTCATTTTCTAGTAAAATTTAAATACGGCTTTTGCCTACCTCAAATATTTTCTGAAAAAAGCTTCTTCCTCAAGCAACTGTTATAGTTTAGTCCTAACTAAAAATATGCTAAGACCCTTAGGAATTGAAATCTGTTTTACTGTTTAAGGCTTGGAACTTACAACTCTACTGCACACAACAGTTAAACTCTACACAGTTTACAGCCCTGGCTAGAGCTGTTTATACTACTTTGTGACTAAGACAAAATGAACTGGGCAGAAAAGCATAAACTACTTCAGCCTTAGAGTGGGCAGTTATGCACTGGTGTCTTGTTTACATGAAATCATCTTTTTACATGTCTTTTTTCAATCCACACAGTATTATAAATCCTAAGCAACACAACATGCTAACTCTGAGACAGCTGCGCCCCTCCATCCCTCACTAGACTAAAGCTTTATTCTGAAGTATTACCGGAATCAGATTTATCTCGTTTCCTTGCAAGGAAGAACCAACAAACAAATACAGAAATTTATAGGCTATGGAAAAATATATGTGTATCACTTTTTCTAACAGTTTTTAAAAGAAAAAGTGGGATGGTATGAGCTCAGAAAAGAAAAAAAAAAGACAAACCTAGAGAAAACAGAAATCTCCATTGGTACAAATTAAATAGACTTGTCATTACTGTAATGCCTGTAAGTCCTTATGATCCTGAATTAAATGTCAGAGTGAAATCTCAAGCATTTTGTAACTAGAAGTATTACATTAGAATAGCAGTGGTGGTTTTTTTTTCCTCACCCTGCAATGCCCACGCAACATTCTCTTGAAGTGAAAGATCATGTATTGCACATAACTCTTCCTGGTAGAAGAGGAACTCCATTTGTTGAGAAACACTCACACTTGTCACAAAGCACTGCCATGTACTCTTCAGTCTTCTAAATAAACATTTTCCTTTCATTCTGCAACCACTTATGGTATAATTAAACAGCTCTTTTCTCTTGTGCAAACATCCATTGAAAGACTTCAAACAGCAAGAGGGTAAGGTGACTCTATGAGAGTGACAAGGTGCAATAACAGAAGAACAGAATCTTCTTTCTTATTGCTGACAACACAGGAGTTCCTAGAGAATGTGTCATTCTGCTCCTTTAGGCCTAGATAACAGCTAATCTTTCGGTTTGATCAACCATGCCTTGCAACTGTGAAGAAAAAAAAAAAAAAAAAAAACACAACTTTTTTTTCCCCAGTAATGTTCTTATTGTAGTGGGAAAGCACCTGTGGGCCCAACAGCAATCACAGAAAAGCAGACTTTTTCATCCTGATGTTCTGATGCCATTGCTGGTCCCTCAGCTTTGCGTTGTCATTTTGTCATGTGAGTCAAGCCTCAAAATGTTGCTCCAAAAACTGGAAAAAATCTGCTAAATCCCATCTTCAAACACCTCCAATATTGTAGATGCATCTCTGCAATGACAGACGAAGCTGCCAAGCTAAACCAGTTCCACTGTTTCACTCCAGCTGCATGTACACCATGTTGTTCATGCTCTGCAGCAGATTCCACAAGCTAAAAAAGGTTCATGCTCTACAACAGGTTCCAACTGCTCCAAAACACAGAGAATTGTGTGATGTTAAACAGAATCATAAATGTTTGTTAATGTCATGGTTTAATCCCAGTCAGCAACTAAGTACCATGCAACCACCTGCTCACTTCCTCCTGGCTGGAGGGAAGGGGAAGAGAGTCAGAAAAATGGTAAAATCCACAGACTGAAATAAGAACAGTTTAATAATTGACATAAAGTAAAATATAATAACAACAATGTAATATATAACAACAAAAAGTGCAAACATAAGGAAGAAGCCCCAAGAAAGACAAGTGATGCACAGTTGCCCACCACCCACTAACCAATGTCCAGCCTGTCCCTGAGCAATGATCAGCCACACCCATCCAACTCCCCCAGCTTCCTATATTGAGCATAATGCTCGGGGATCTGGGATACTCCTTTGCCCAGTTTGGGTCAGGTGTCTTGTTTCTGCTCTCTCCTGACTTCTTGTGCCCCTCCTCACTGGCAGAGCAGGAGAGACTGAAACCCCCTTGACTTAGAGTACTACTTAACAACAACAAAAACATCAGTGTAGTATTAACATTGTTCTCAGACCAAAGCCAAAATACAGCACTGCACCAGCTACTAGGAAAAAACAAATCTATCCCAACCAAGACCAAGACAGTTACACTGGACCGTATTCTCGAGTACAGTTGACATTCCAGAATTTACAGCAGTAAAAATTCCAATATCTTTAGTGGAGGAGAAGAACACCATGTACAAGCACATTTATCTGGAACATTTCATAGCTAATTTAAACAACTGCAGCACTATTTGAAACCTAGTTAAGAAACACCTGAGTAAACCTGGCAAAGCAGCATCAATATGCTATAATATGCTCTGATCAAAACATAAAGCAAACTAATCTGATGGAACATTCCTATCTAGACGAATGCTTCTATGAACAGAGTGGAGGCATTCAGTGCTCCTAAATATCATACCAGCATAAGGGGAAAAAAATGAAAGATTAAATCCCTAGCCCTCAATAGTGCTGATCTTTTGTCAAATAAGCAAGTCATTCAGAAATTAAGCTCTAACCACCATTTTTTCTGCCTTTTCTGCATTGAAAAAAGAAAAAATTAGGCAAGCAAAAGTTGCTGTATGAGCATCTAAGAATTCTCGAAGAGGCTTGACCTCATGATGCATCTGATATATACAACATTCTGCTCAAATGAGATTATTTATTACTCATTTATTATACTGAGATAATCCGTGTAATATTTATAGATTTAGCCAACAAAGATTCCAAGTAGAACATAGACCATTTATGGATCACTTGCTTAAATTGAGATGAAAATTTGCTTGGATTCTTTATCCAACCATTTCATCTTGGAAAGGATAAATATCTCTCAAACAAGGCCATCGATGACTGGAACACTAGAGTTCTTTCACAAGCCAAGTTCGTGTGACAAAGGAAGGATGTGGTCTCTGGTGCTATCATTGTTGCATAAAGATTTATTGGTGTCTTTTTCTGGCACAAATTACGGTTTTAATTTGCAAAAGCTTGACACAAGCAAAATAGCAGCAGAAATTCAAAGAATTCATCTGAAATACATTATCCAAACAACAGACGCTACAGCAATGGGTCATGTCAAAATCTTACTGAGATGGACTTCTTGTGAAAGCATGGAAATCAGGAATATTTCTTCATCATCCCTGAGTAAAAATATTCTGCATAAATTCCTTAATTTGTAAATGCACTTATCCAGTACGATTTCAAATTTGTTTCTTATAAAATCATGTGGTCTGGGGGCTCTTTGTCTTCTTGTAAGATGCATTAAAAAAAAAAACAACGGATCAAACAAACAAAAAAACAAATACACCCCCTCAAAAAAAAAAAAAAAAAAAAAACAACAAAAAGAAAATCAAACCCAAACAAACAAAAACCAACCCACTTTTCTTACCTTTTTTAGGACCATGGTCATTGTAGTAATTAATTTTTCATGTTAACATCAGTTGTTAATGCATTCCATAAAATACTTCAACCATAACAAACCTGTGGTCCAGTTATGACTCATTGATCTTTCATCCATGTTGATAAGGATTTAATCACGTGAGTAATCCCCTAGGGTTATTTGAATAACCTTCATAAACTGGATCTTAAATTTGTAAATATCAGCATCTAAATCACTTAAGTTTTCAGTATGATGGCATAATTTGACTTCTTCTCCAAATTTTCTTTTGAATTAGGATTTCATTTCCAGTATGGTATTACTTCTCCTTCATTTTTGTTATGCCAGAATAAAAGAAAGCCTTAGAAAAGCAAAAAAGATGGTAAGCAAAGGGAAACAAAACCTTGATCACATCAGGTGATACACTGTAGAGTTCAAAAATACATGCACAAAACAAAGAAGGAAGGAAGCAACATACACTACTTTAAAACTGAAAAATTAAATAAGCTAGAAGAAATTTAAACGTGACTAAAAAATAAAGGCATTATACTGCAAAACTTAGGAAAAATAGAATTTTGTGTAATGGATTTGTGAAGAGGTAAGGGCTGGGAGGGGTTGCTTTTTGTTGTGCATGTTTTGCTGGCAGTTGCCAATTTTGAGAAAATAGAACACTAAGAAGAGAATTTCAGAATTCAGAAAATGCACAGTCAAATGCACTATGCCTATTGGGAGGGTTTGATGTACAAAAGTGACTCATTTATCACCATTAGTGATATTTTAGTAGCTACTTCATATGACATGTTAATCGGATTGGTGTTCAAATGATCATTTTTGTAAACAGGATTGAATGAAAGCCAGACTACATGGAATGACAACTGGAATCAAGTTAGCTAATGGAGTGCCTAAGCAGAAGATTTTGATGTAATTCTGTTATGTAAATGTTAATATATGAGAAGCATTAGCTAATGACAACTATGGCAGAGTGGTATTTCTATTCATACTACAAGATTATTCACAATACTGCAAATAGCAGCTGAAAAAGCTCATTTAGTACAAGCTATTCAAGAGCTGTACTTTTGTATTCTAAAGCTCCAGCCATATGACACTGCAAAGAGACAAAGTACTTTCCCTTAGAACATTATAGTAATGAACAGCTATTCTTATGTCAGTATGGAATTATGTTTATCTTATATTTGGGCACTGTACAGAAAAATAATACATTTCAATGAGAATAAAATCGTGCTAAACATATCATATCTATATCAGCAGCCGTTGATCTCAGTCTCCTCAATTTTCATGCTAATTTAAACCCCAAAATACAGTTCTTCTTTAACTACAGTAATTCAGTGAAGCAAATGGAGAATCTTAGTCATGAAAAATGAAGTGATGATTATCTTTTCCACTCAAGAGAATAAGTTTCATAACTTCCCAGTCCTTGCCTTTTGTGAATAAAAATAACAATCATCACTAGCTATGGGTAAAATATCCTAATTTCCTATCATGCCTATAAGCAAAGGGATAAAATAATGAGAAAGCAAAGCAGATATTTTTGTGGTAGGAAGATATAAGACAATCTGCAATCCTATACGGCAGCGCTGTTGATAAATTATACTGTAGCTCTTTGAGTAATTTTCTTTAGGATGACAAAGTACTGCTGCTGAATTAACAAAAAAGGTAGTTTGTCCACTGAATGCAAATATACCATTTAAAACAACAGAATAAGCTACACATTAAGGTCTGTGAATACTATTTGCAGGAGAGCTTTGTGGAGATTTGAATTTCTAGTTTCAGTAAATGAAGTGATTGCAAATAATAGCATCTTTCCTAGTGTACAGCACGGGTCTTTGAATTAATTGCTTTGCCTTTGTGAATGCTAGGGCACAGTAAGTGGTATGACCAAGAAAGACAAATAATTTTTCCATAACGGAGGAAGAAGGTAGTCAGAAATTACAAGCCAGAAATCACTCTTATACCATGCAGGAACAGAGTGGGTTGTTAAGTTAAAAGGTGATGAGCAAAGCAGATAAGGTAAGAAAAGCAGTGCAGCATTCAGGAAAAAACACCACAAACAGAAAGTACGTAAGCAGGCATCTCCTTTGTCAGCTGAAGGCTGAGCTTACATAATCATATAGCCCTCTCCCTGTTCACACTCCATACTCATTTCCAACCAAATATTGCTGAGAGGAGAGGTATGCAAGAAGCTCAAGATTTCTAATAATACAGAGCCCTTAGCCGCTTGTTTAATTTCATCTGAGTTTTGTGTCATTCACTGTATGCACTTACCCTAAATCAGATGCTCCTGCTGTGCACAGTGCCAGTACTTACAAGATCAAAGCCTTACAATAGATGATGTGAGTTAGTAAACTTCTAAAAGATTAAAATTGAAATGGGACACATTTTTAGCGACCTCATAATCTCCAAAGTAAGCTTTCTGAGTACCATCTACATCCATAAAACCCTTGCATTCATGCATAATGATGTTCCAGGTCTTCCATTATGTTATATTATGTCAGTGTTACTCTGGCTAAACCCCGATGGTAAAACACTATGTTACAGGGATTACTGTTTTATCTATCCTATTAAAATGAAGGAGTTCTTACACACATTGCCAAATGTATTTCAGGGTACATTTGCAGGATGTACCCCAACAGCCACAACACTGTGTGCTACCATCACCGAACATAAGTATGTGAGCTCAGGCAACACACTATTCCTGCTTGGATTATCTTATGCTTTGCCATTACTTTTGCTTTGCTGTATCATGCTACAAGATGGGCTTAGTTAAATATGTAATTAATTAGGATTTGAACTTGATGATCCTTGTAGGTCCCGTACAAATCAGAATATCCTGTGATTCTAATTTCCAAATATGCCATAAAAGCAAAGTGTTGATGAATAGGCAGCAGCTCCTAGGACTGTGGCATGCAGGTACACACACAAAGAAATGAGAGATCACTTTTAGCAGTCTTCTCTCAAAACACCAGTGGGGAAAAAGGCTTTTCTAGTGTACAGTAGTGTACAGACATGAATATTAAACAAGTCGGCTGTGTTGCACCAGACCGGAAAGGTTTCTCATTTTATTTTTTTTTTTTTATTTTTATTTTTTTTTTTAATGTCTGTGAAACATACCTGAGTTTTCTGTTGAAAGATTTGAACATCTTTGGTTAAAGTGTGAAAATCAATTGTAGGCATAGAGAAGCACCCTTCACAGGAAGGGGAAACTAGATGTTTGGCCAGTAGCTTGATTTAATAAAACAGCAGTAAAATAGTGGAACCAAGAGGAACTGACATAACTAATCTTTTAATCCTGTCTTCTTCTTCTATGTATTTGTGTATAGAATAAAGGAGGCCAACAATAAGCCATAAAAATGCATATGTTGCCCAGCAGGGCTTCCATTTGGGCCAGTTTTATATGCCATGGAATTGAGATTTTCTCATCTTTCAATCTGCAAGTGGTAGAACTGTTCTATTTATTTCATATGAGTTGTAGTTTTCTCCAATGTAGCTCACTCTTGGTATATGAACAAAAGGCAAAGAAATTGAGAGTCTAAAAGAAAAGGTGAAAAGAAAGAATACAGAAGCATCTAAAACACCAACACAAACACAGGTGTATTGGCACATGTATCAAAGATTGCCAAAGTTACCTGGATAAATCTGAACTATTTTTAAAATACAAGAAAAATCTTTATAGACTTGCTAACAGTAAAAATTTAGGTCAGTTAATCCTTGACTATTATGAATACTTTATAAATACCTAACCATAGATACTTTGCAGGAAAAGCCTGGCTGACTCAGTTAAAAACTATATAAGACAGTTCATAAAATGCAGGAGCCTGATTCTCTTATTGATTTTACCTCTAAATCATTATTATCTCCATTATAGCATTACTGTACTAACCGTAGCTTATTTTTCATTAGCTACCAAGTTTATCCTCTTTTTCTTTATTTTTTTCTTTTCTAAAGAGATTGCTCTATGGAATAATTTTGCTCAAATGGTCACCTTTCATGACACATATTTGCTATTGCTTGAATCCTAAAAACCAGTACAAACCCATAAGCAAAGCAATTGTAGCATTGACCTTATGTTCTGCAAACAGTTAGGCAAGTGGCTCACAGAACTAATATATAATTAGTCAATCTGTTGTCACCATTTGTCATTTTTCATGTGGTTGTAGATGAAGTAAGCAACTATCTTGATGATGTTTCCTGCATCAATATTTGCAGACAGAACTGTGCTCATCTGCAAAGAATTCTGCTCTAAAACACGCAGATCCAGTTCCCAAGAAAGTTCTTTCCCTTGAAATCTTCATTTTTTCCCTCTCAGAAGTATCAGCAGCTTTTGGTGACAATTTTATACCTGTGAAATTACTGATGAAACACCGAGCAGCTTTCCCTAGTAAAACAGGAAACTTTTTAATAACAGAAATACATTTGCTATCGCAAACTCTGGGCATTATCAGCAGAGCAGAAGTAGTTTCAGCATTGTTAAGCATGATTTCAGTTTGCTAAAAGACGAGATAGCTCTGATCTGGAAAAAATGGCATAGAAGTATAAAAAAGACAACTTCTTACTCAAAAAAAGAAAAAAAAAAAGCTGTCCTGCCACAGAGATTACAAGGATCTTTAGCTACTTTGGCTACTTTATCTGATTCCAAGAACTCAGACAGATCATCACCACAAACATGACACTGATAGGAAAGTAAACTAAAAATTAAAAAGACTGGTTCAGATCCTCAGCCAATGTAAGACAGCATAGCTCGATTCAGTTAAAACAGACTACAATTAAGTTAAAGTAATTTATATCAGCTATATAGATACACCTCAGGATACACAGCTCATGGGATGTTTTATTGCTCTGCAAACATCAGTTTCATTTCCATTTCAACTCCCCCTAGTAAATTGTTCTTCTGTTCATTAATTTATCCTCCATTCAAGGGCTGTGAAATTCACCAATGATTTGGGTCAGTCCAACACCAAACACTTTAAAAGACACTCTAAAAGACACTCATTCAGTGGGAGTTAGATATGTAATGCCTACCAACACTTACAACAATCTCCTCCTGATGCTACAGACCACTTTTGAGCAACTCTGGAAGATTTAGCACTGTCTGATTTAACTGCTGTTTACAGTAATATCTAAAGGAAAGGATTATATTTGTACTACAGTTCAAGGCAAGCATATATATTCAGAGCTCCCAAGGATTATTCTGAAACCATGCACTAGACAATTCAAGTTTTAAATCCACATGTACCGATTAGTAATTAACCCAATCTCATTTTGATCTTATTATTGTTACTTGGCATGAGGAAAACAACTTACATCTATCCATTTGTAGAACCCAGGTTCAAAAACAGAAGTCCATGGATAGGCTTTTAATTACACATACAGGGCTCTTGCTTCCTCTTTAAAAGCCTTCAAATGTACAAACAATCAGCAAAAAGAAAAAGAATTCTTTGATACAGCAGCACAGAGGAAATGTTCAGAAGAAAGAAGAGGAAAGCAAGCCACTGAGAACAGAAGAAACAATTTCAAAAGGATTGCAAAAAAAGGGCTTGGATTTAAGCTTTGAAATACGTTATTATTTTGTGAGACTTAGAAGGCTGATAACATGAGGCTAAAATAATTCAAAATTAAAAGGTTTTCTCCAAATAAAACATTTTAAAAATTGCTTAAAGGTAACAATGCACATTTTCAAAAACTAGAAATTGAAAAATACATCAGCTAAAGTCACATTTCATGATTATAATGTTCAATACAGCTGCTTACTTACAAAAACTTACAGAAAAGTTTATGAATATTCATTACCCAACTCTAATACTGTATACAACACTCCCTTCCTCTTATTAAATCAAGTTAATCATGTTTTGTCTCCTTATTTGTATGTTCGCACGACTGCCCATCCATACACATTTATAAATACATATAAAGACAGTGAGCATTAAAAAGCCTTATATTAAATAGAAAACTTAAAATGGAGACTATCTAACACAGGTCTGTGTGTATAACCATAATTCCAACAGCTCATTAATATGTACATATTTTTTCTGTCCTTTCCTAACTCTCCCATCTACATCCCAGGCTATTACTCTTGCAACGTGCTGCTTCTGACCCAGGCTACGTAGGGGGAGAAGAGATGCATTATTCCAAGTGCAAGAAAAATATCCTCCCTTCCTTTCGCAGTCTGGGTACAAGCATTCAGACACCTGGCCCTCAGCACTCCAGAACTGAAAGTACAAAGGTAGTACAAATCCAGGTAATAATAAATGGAAGCTTCTGCCTGGTTCCGCAAAATGAGCAGGTTTCACACATGCATCTACACTTGCCAGATCTTAGTAACTGTCCACAGTGATAAATAAAGAGCATGTCACTAACACAAAACACTATTCTCCCCTTCAAATTTCGTATTCTGGATCAGCATCTTGGACTCAGACAATTTTTTAAAGTCAAGATTATGATTTTTTCACTATTTGCAAAGATCACTCTCTTGCCTCTTATTCCCAAAGCAGCACACCCTCTTTGGCTGAAATCTAAGCTGGGAAAAGATAGATAAAAGTGGACATCTGAAGGAAAGCTTTCAAACCAAGCTATTGAATTTTGTGACAGTTGTCGGCAGCAGTTAAGTATTTTCCAATTTCAAGCAAGCTTCACTACAAGTAGCACTATTAGCATTGCCTAAAGAATACACGTTTGCAAAATACTACTGCAAATGCCACATCTTACTGCCTGTAATGTTAAAATGCAAACTGGGCTGAAGACTTTGGAGAGCAGCTGATGACAGATTTCACCCAAAACAGAGTATTTAACATAAGACACCATATTTCCCACCTTTATAAAGATACTGGAAATTGCCCTGTATGAGTCTAAGACAAAAGGATGCAGTCAGAAAGGTCAGTAGCCAACTAGCAAACAGAAGTGGAGAACCCACAGGTTCATAGTGCAGCATCCAAGGCACAGAGCTGGGGACCAGCGGAACTAACTCCCCTTCTGACACTTTTCTCCTACCTCTTCCTACACGAAGGCACTTCAAGATTGCAGCTTAGGTCTGTAGTATAAAATGAAATTGAAATGAAGACAAATATAACAACCTTTTTGCTACATGCAGAGCCCCTTGGCAGTATGCTTGCCAGAATTCTTGAAAAAAAGCCCCAAACCAAAACCAGCTTAAAAATTCACCAAAGATGGATTTACTGGCTCTAAATCTTATTCAGGAAGACAATACCACTCACACCTAAACAGGGCACAATTCTTGTGGCTGGTGTTTAGCTACTTGGGATAGAAAACTTCACATCTCCCAACTAAACAATGACTGCTTTCAAGTGTTACTATTTAAAGCTGATAAACTTTGTTAAAACCCATGTGTTTCACAGTCTGCCAGGACTGGAATTTTAGTTTCCACATTACTACCCCAATCCATATTTTATTGTGCATATCTTATGTTTTTCTGCATGGTGTCATTAATCTGCTCCCTGGCTGTGCAGAATAATATCCCACAAGAGCAGGCTGCTTTTTGAATATTTTATTATCCCTCATTGTATTTCCAAACTAATACGTATTTACAAATTCAACCTCCTACAGACAGAACTATATTGTTTCCCCCTATGTTTGAGAACCAAGGTGTAGATACTGAATTTAAATAGCAAAAATCTATCTACAGTCATTTGTGTTGAAAGAGAGAACCAATCACATATCAAGCTGTGCAAGAAAGGACAAAAAAAAAAGAAAAAAAAGGGAAAAAAAAAGAAAATATTTGCATACTGCAAGAGAAGGCAGAGGGGGAGGGAGGCACAAAAAGGGGCTATGTTCTTTTTGGAAGACATCTTTCAGTGCTGCTGAAGGACAACTCTCTTTTCAGCGTGCCCTTCTCACATGTGAACAGATCATATACAAGGGCAGATACTCCAAATGGTTTGGCTGAGTATTTATACTTTACAAGCCTAAATCATTTAATCAGTGATTTTCCTCTGGTGTCTTTTTTGACACAGATAATTTCTTTCCTTACTTTTACCTGTAGCATTTTGGCAGTAAGAAGAGTGAGAATACCCTTCCCTGCTCCCCTCTTTACCACTACACTAGTAGCCAATGATGGCCCTAGGAGATCAAATTCCCAATGGTTCCTCCACTGCAGGAAACTCCTCTTAGGCCACAGACCGGAGATTAATCATTCCTAGTTTCTGAACAAGGCAAAGCTAAGCTTGGAGTTGACACTGTACAGGAATATATGCTGAAATATCCACTTGATCCCCACCACCTGCTCCTGGAAGAGTGAAAATTCTCTTACAAATGGAAGGGGAAATATTCTTTAAGGGTTTTTGCTCATTTGAAATAAAGAACAGCTCATTATGTCGAAGGCCCAAAATTAGGTTTTCTAGACATGAATTTTAGCCTTAATTTAAAAAACAATTTAAATATGAAATATAAAAATACTATATACACTATCCACAGCATTTGCAAATCCTTTTCCTTTTTAAAGAGCTTTGTTGGCATTCTTAAGTTGAAGCAGAACAATCCAACTGTGTATGAGTATTCCAAGACTGCTCTCTAAACTATGGAAGTAAAGCATGCCATAAATAGTTCATCTGATATTTAGAGACATGTATATCTCTGTATGTAGAGTAACTTGTACATACCAGACTTTCTGCTTTTTTGACCCCCAAAAAATTTTGAAGCTGGTTTTAACCAGCTATTGTTTTCCATCATATTGCAAGTACCATCCATTTGAATACTGCTTTAAACATCACTCCTTATTCTTCAAAATGAAAATGTGAGGACACATGATTAAATATACACGGTCAAAACTAACAAGCCCAAAACTTGATGCACCCTACACCATTTCACAGCAACTATGCTTATTCTTTTTCTATTTTAAAAAACACCACATATTTTGGATGTTATCTTTCTCGTCATTCAAGTTTAATAATGTGACAGCTATTCAGGCACCTGCAATTACATGCAATTGCTACAGGTGAGCAATTTTTCAGAATAGTAATAAGGGAAGGGTATACAGTCGTACAAACAGTAATACTCAGTGAAGAGTTTCCTTTCTTATAGAAAAATAATTCACAATATCCTTTTATATAATTACTAGTTGTCCTGTGAGATTCTACCTGTCTGAAACATTATTTAAAATGAACAAGAATGACAGTTATTCCCTTTGTTTGCCTTGTTTTTCTTTTTCTTTTTAATTCTATGAATTCTAGGCAAGGACAGATTATTTGACTCTGTTTCATTTGTACTTTGTAGTCCTTATATAAGAGATTTTGAGACTACTGGAAAATTCTTTGTTGAATCCAAATAGATTTCAGATCACCTTAATACCATCATAATCTCAGGTATACTATTATAAGAAACAGAGGGTTACTGGAACTACCTCAATGTTCTAAAAAGAATTGTCTGACATCACACCTTTTGTAGTTCCATGATTGAAATCTAATAAACTTAAGAACTCCTAATTGACTGATCTTTATTTTTTTTTTTTCTCCCTGAAAGCGCAATCACTTTTAGCACTTTATTCATCTTTATTTTGAGCATTTTAGTAAATAACATTTTATCTGTGGAGTTTCTAGCACTGAGTTAGTAACTGCACCTAGTTGACAGGAACAACAGTTTCCTTATGACTTTTCTATTACTTTTTAAATAAGCTCCCTACCCTCACTTCTTCCCCTATTCTATTTGCTGTATTGTATATTTAGAGGGATACATTTTTGGGAAAGGGATATAAATTTCTACAGATAACCTGCACAATCCCACATTGCCAAGTTTACATATAACTAATATTTATGTATGAAAATAGTGACAGATACTTGTCTACTTCCTTGAAAAACTTGGATACTTTTTTTGGAAAACTACTTTTGTTTCCCAACATAATCAGACCCTAGTTTATACTACTTTATTAAGGTCAAGTCGAAACAACAGTATGAAATTATATTTAGCAAATTCTGCAGAATATAGTAATTGAAGTCTTTACTGACTTTATTTATAATGCACACCAGTAGTATATTCAGGGATTCTCAAGTAATCTATCTTCATGTGAATTCTTTTAAAAAATTAAAAAAAAAAAAAATGGAGAAAGCAGTGTATCTGCTCAGTTTGAATATCATTACAGACAGGTAGAAAAATATAAATATGTGGTGAATAAAACTAAGTTTAAAAAAAAACCAAACTGTTTCCTAAGTTTGAAATGAAAGAAAATGAAAATGAATAATAGCATGCAATATTTAAAGAAAACTAGCATTAGTGTGCTACAGTATGGCAGGCAGAATTTACTATTCTACAAGGACTTTAGCAGGCAAAGATCCTAATTGCAAGTACATTTTAAGAATTTCCTCTCTCCTCAGTATACTGGAAATAAGCCATCTAAAAGAGAAAATATCCACACATGCAGAATGGGCTGCTGCACAAAAGAGAACTGGACACCAGATGTTTCTGCTCCACCAAGAAACATACAAAGCTTCACGCAGCAACGTTGTACGTTTTAAAAAATTAAATCAATCAATCAATAATACAGGCATGATATCCTTAATGCAAGGTTATTGCTTTATGCTCTGTTAGGTGCTCAAATTCATATCAATTAACAAAAATACTGTGGCACTGGAGCAGCAAGCTTCCTCAAGGTCCAAATTCTGTAACAAAAAAACCCAAACCCATAACCCATATTTGCATGAAAGGGTAATGCATATGATACAGTATGCCACAATTACATAATAGAATGGCAATTCTGCTGACATGGCATTTCTCCATTTGCCAACACTGTGCATAAACTTTTGGTTTGCTATTTGCAGCAGTCTTATTGCCATTGGCAATAAGATGTCTAAAATGGCAGGGTCATCCAAAAGCGAGCTCTTCTTCTTATGAAAAGACAAGGATACCTACAAAACAAAGGCATACAACTGCAAAATAGCTGAGAAGGAAGACACTTGTCCGGCTCAAGCCTGTTCCAGTTCTCATTTATTCTGACAGTCAGCCGTGCCACAGGCAGTGCAGCCATTCATATGAACGAAACATTGTGCCAAACCTCAGGAGTCACATGCTGGATTCTGTTCATTCAGGACAGCTGAGATGATGTTCATGAGCTATATAAAAATGAACTAGCATTCGCCCTAAAAAGGCTCTCAGGACTGAAGTATTAAAAGAAGACAACTCACCTCATTTTCCTTTCTTGGACAAGAAATATGAACACAAATAATAAAAATAATGCCAAATGTGACCCTGAAAGTCTCGTGACTGTAGATACTTTCCTTAAAATCTTAGGTTTTAGATTTATCTTATGATGGACCGAACTTCTGCTTTCTTTTCTAACGAATTTCTAACCTCTGTGTTTGGAGAGCATGGTTTAAGAGTATGAAACTTGCAGGTGAAAACCAAGGTTACCTCCCTAAATTTCTCCTTAAATTTACTTATTTCATGACATATCCAGCAAACATCATTCCACGGAGATTGAGAAGTCTTTTACCTGTTTTTTAAAGTTAGGAAACTAATGCATTAAAGCAAGTGACTTGCCAAAGCTCACCTGAAAGCACTGTAAGAGAGCTAAGAACTAATTCTCTGAATCACAAAAATCTTCACCATATGGCCACCAATTCTATTAGAATTAAGCCAGACATTGCATGCTTAATTATGCAATTAAGCAAAAGTCAAGGAACGATATCATTTGTAATTGAAATTAACATTGTGATGCCTTGCTTTCCTCACCAGGAAAACATATACCCGAAAGTCATGCAGCGGCGTCTTTCCAGACACAGTTTCAAACATGAGGAGACAACATTCTTCTCAATAACCAAAGATGAGAGAGGCTCTAGACACTTTATGGAAAACAGAAGCATGCAGATTGATAAGGATGTAGGACATGTGAGCCCTGACACTTTCTGTTTCTTACAAGCATTTCTTTCAGCTCCACAGAGTGAAGTATAGGCAAGGTCATAAAACAAGTCCAAAAAGTAAAAGGCAGTTGCTGAAGCTCAGAAAGCAAAGGATAGTGTTTGGATTGAAGTACCTACCTAGGTCAGCATTCAAATGAAACTATTTTGCTAGATTTAATAACAACAGCCGCCTTATTCTCTCTCTTTTCAGATAAACGAACTACTCTACATTGATATCAAGTTCACCAAAAGGGATATGACTGAAAAAGCAGAATAACTATATTTCCTTATGGAAAAACAAAATCTACTACCCCAGGAACTTAAAGGACCTGGGAACTAGAAGCAATCATGTCAATTTAATGCCCTTCGACAGTATTTCCTATTTGTAATAAATTGGTCTTGAGTGAAAAAGGTCTTGACAAGCTTACTTTTTCTAACACTTCCCCATGACATGTGCTAATGCTGTTATTTAATTAATAAAATCCCCTTTAATTCTGCTTTCTACCAAAATAGTATTTGACAGAATAACAAATATATGTACTTCTATTTAGTTAAGAAGTTTCATTCCCTTTACACTTATCTAATTAAATACAAAGTCTAAGAACATATTAATCTATATAAGCATTTAATTACACATGCAACAACACAGTACCAATCAACCACTCTTTATTTTATGAAACAGATAAAAACATAAAGAATAACCAATAATCAATTGTTTCAATTAAATATAATCAATTATTTCAATTAATTTTTTTTTTTCAGAATTAATAGTTTAGTTCTTACCTGCTTATTTAAAAGTAATGCACCCACTTTAATGAGAAACAAAAAATGGGCACTTTGTAGGCAACATAAACCCTCAATTTAATTCTCTGTGCAACAAAACTTATGAGAAGGGGTTAATAAGGCCAGTGTGCATAACACTAGTTACATTGAATAAGAATTAAACAAGAAATGCTTATCCAGAATGCAAGAATAAAATCATACACATTCATGCTTTGTCCAGAGGCTATTCTTGCTCATGTACTGAACACATACAGTATTTCAAATTGTCTGTCCATCCAAAGCAAAATGAGTATGATTAATAGCTAATTGCTCTTTCTTGTTTGCTATCCTTCGCATGCTACGATATCAGAGTTCCACAAGGGCAACTGTAGTGGGCTGGCCAAAAGCCTGGAGGGGAAAATTAAATCCCCTTCTTAAGTAGCAGACTAGCAGTCTCCTCCAACAAAGGCTTTCCTTCCCTTGGTGGTAATGTGATTCATTTTCCTATAAAGAAGAAGGCTGGTATTTCAATGCGTAAAGACAGCCATTACTGTGACATTTAACAAGCCTGAAACCTCTGGCTTTCTTGCTAACCTAGATCTGCCTTAAGGCTATCAGAGACAAAAGAGGCCTTCTCCTCCAGCAAGCATCAAAGACCTAATAAAAAGCCAAGAACGACTAGGCAGTCATCTTCCGTGTCAGAAATGCAAAATAAAAATATAACATATGCAAATTTGAGGCATGTAAAAACAAAAAAAAAATCCAAAAAAAAAAAACAAACCCAAAAAAACATGGAACATTGCTTGTGTGTACAGTTGTACTCATAAAACCTGTAATGCACTTTTTGAATTATTCAGCAAGAAGAGGCTGAAAAGCAGCAAAGAAGCTTATTATGTTTGCTTTGCTTCATAGACTATTAGGTGGACAAAAAGAAAAAGGAATTTAGTTACGCTTGCTTATCTCCTAACCTTATAAACTTGGGATTAACAGATCAAAGGAGGATTTGGTTCAGCTGATAGAAAATGGAGCTCTTTTATAGCTGTTTGGTCTCCCTGTCCCTTATGATCAAATAAGCTTAAGCAATTGATAAAATAAATGGTGTTTTGAATTCATGTGTTTTAGTATATACATTTAATATTTGTTGTATCACATTGTACATTTGTATGCAAAATTAAATAACAAGTATAAGAAGATTAAACAGCGCACATCAGATGTTTTTTATATTTTGCACATGCCCTAATATTGGAGTCCAAAGTACAAACACGAGGTACTGTCCTGATATAATTTAAGTCGTTTCATGATATTATGAGGTATGTGGGGCATCCCATGTTCTACACGCATACAATATTTCTGATGCTTCATTCTCTGATCTTGCCATCAGCCTGGAAATTAACCCACATCTTACCTCCACTTCGTGGTGCTGTACAACACTGGGATGCAGAGATGAAAACATCTTGTATCTCAGTGGCGTGGGTGCACTTTGCTTCATGCAGCACTGCCATAAGGCAGCTGCCTGAAGGTCACTACAGTTGGCAGGGCATGATGCTGGCTGTTTTCTTTCCAGCATTTTAAATTGCAATTGCAATACACCAACAAGTGACTTTATGATGACAAAGATGACGTGCTTCTTTTATTCGTTCAGCAACAGCTCTGTTATTTTGCACAGGTCTGTAGATGGCTGTATTTCTGTGTCACGATCCAAATGACTTCAAAAGAGTTTCACCTTTTAAAGAACCATACATGTTCATTGTGAATCAAAATTAAATTACACATTCTTTTGAAAGCTGAGGTCAGCCCATTTAGCTATGAATTCCTAGAAGATGAAGATACCTATCATTTCTTTAAAGAACACATCATACCATCCACATGTAAAATTGTTTTTCCATGTCAACTAGGCCACACAATTTCCATTTAGAAATTACCACCTATAAAAATGAATTAAACAACTCGGCTTACTTCTTTTTCTGTGAGGTTTTGACAACAAATTTTGCACAAATTTTATCTCCGTTACTACAAACTGCCATCTAATAGGATATTTGGATGCAAATTGCCCGAACTAACCCCCAGCACATTTAGTTAATGTAATAACTCTTGGGACTTCCTAGTTGCAAACTGAGGATTGTTAATAAAACAGCAATAAAATATGGAATACCAGTGCCTTATTTATCTTTTCAAGGTCAGCTATCATTTCTGTATTTCTACTGTAATAACACTTTTGTCCAGAGACAAGCCAGAACCATTTGAAAACCAACATAGGAAGAACCTCTAAGAGATTTTTCTAAGATGAAATTTGTTCCGGCAAAAAGTTCCTTATATAAATATTTATCAAAGTCATTTAATAACACATAAGGGAAAGGAGGCAGATGGAGCTCTTTACATGGTGGGAAATGAACAAAGTTTCAAGAACAGATAAAGCAGAAATTCTGTGACTGACCCTTCCTTGGCTGGCTCTTCATAATTGATGGGGATGCTCTCATCATAGATGAGTTTGTTAGTCACTGACTTAGACTGAGATTTATTCCAAGTAATAGCTAAACCAGTCACTGAGGAGAGAATAGCCACCATGCCCTATGTAGGCCAGAGACCAACAAGTGGAATCAAAGCAGTGTAAAACTACTGAATTGACAGATACATGCAAAAGCTCAGACACTGAGACCATAATATCTTTTAGAAATTGTATATTCCTTATCCATATAGGTCTTACATGAGGAAGAACAAATAAACAATATGAGTCAGCTAGAGATTGTGTCATTTCAATCAAATGACAGACTATAATTTGATTTTGTTGGAAATATAACAAAAGACAGCCAAGCAACACACTATTCTCTGGCTACAACATAGATCTATGTACAATTTAGCTAAACAAATTAAATAGACACCGGAGGGATAACACACTATGTTAGTGTATTGTATTACAAAGGTAAATCCTAACACTTCCAAATTTGTTTGGCTCAAGAAGACATGCAAAATGTATTGCGAAAATATCTTCAAGATAACTGGTCTCAAAAGTTACCCTACAAAACCTTGGTGGTTGTGATCAAAGACAGAAAATAGAAATAATTTTATTTTAGCAACAATATTGGGTAACACCTAAACATAACAAACACAAACAAAGGACTAGATTTCACTTTCTGAATGGTTTAAAAGAAATACAGAAGGCAAATGTATAGTTAGTTTCTGTGTCACCTCACAGTGTCTCTAAACTCAGGAAGTTCTTATTTATCATTACTGGAACTTTTTTAAGTTCTTTAATTGAATTTACTACCACTTAATTCATGTTAAAACCCAAGCAATCTACAAGAAACAAATGCTGAAGGAGTTGAACTAATATAGACCCATGACTGCACAGTACCTTACCTGTCATATAATTCTATACTGTAGTTGCAATATTACTGTAGCTGTCCTATTCAAAAATACTAGTGAGGCAAAGCTAATGAGGAGAGGTAACACATATTATTAAAGTGGTACACAGTGAAGAGGAAGTTCTATGGACAGAGACATTACTCCTCAGTTTTTCGTTGATACATTAATGAAAGCAAATGATAATCTGCCACCTGAAAGGTCACCTATAACAAATACATGGTATGGATTGGTTTATGTAAAGCATATCTAAAGGGGTAAGAAAGACAATTACCTGACAGTTTTGCAAGCTGCCAAATAGAGTTCATATTGATCTAAATAAAAAAACAACACCAAAAATCAGTTGCAGATTTCTAGCAATCTCCTTCAAAAATATCAATCCTTTTGAATAATTTTAACTTTGATTGGAACTCCTACTGCTCTTTGGATATCTATCACTAGATTCTGCAGAGCCTCTGAAGTGTAGCACCTCTGCTGCTTGGGGCTTTTTCGTTTACAGGAAAAAATAAATTAAAAAAAAATTAAAATACACAGATAAAAAAACCCAACAAAACCAAACAAAAAACAAAAAAACAATCAATCAAACAAAAAAATAAACCACAAAAAAGCCCCAAAACATCAGTAAAATTGTTTCTTGCCTTTTCTTGGTGGATCTTGGTGAATATAGCATCACAATTAAGGCATTCATATAACATCACGATATGCTCCTTTAAATACTCTTTCAACTGGTGTTGCTTCCAAATCATTTAACACATGCCATTGCTATCATTTAGACTTCCCAGGTAGAGGCTGGGAGCACCTAATGCAGAACAGCCTTGCCATTGCCATTGTATCTGTATCTTTCTCCATTACAGTGCCTGCTGCTTCAGCTTGTCTTTAAATACTGTGTAAGACTGTTAGTTATCTAGAAGCTTCAGGCAGAAAGCTTTGGAACGTCCTATTGTTATAACCAAACACTGGTGGGCTGTAGATTCCTACTATTACTTGTGGTGTCTTGTCTTAAATTGAAAATTTGTGCACTGAGAAAGTTTTGGCAAGTTTTGTTGTATAATTACAGTGTAATTCTGTAGGTACATTAAAAACTGCTGGTACTAGTTTACCTTCAAATTCAAAAGGTCTAATAATGGATTCTGTAAACCTCTATTTCCCTCTGCTGATGGACCTCCATATAATATTGGGCTGGGTTCTTTGGTAAGTGCATTTCCCTTTGCCACTTAGGTTTACAGTAGGTTGAGATTTAAGACCTCAGGTGTGGAATAAATGAGTCCCTGGAAGGTATTATCATTGCCATTTTACACACCAGTAAGCTGATTTAGAGGAACTATATGATGAATCCATGGACAACAAAAATATATGACTAAAGTAGAAACACCACCTTATTCACAAAGGCACCCTTTTATCATGTATATATACAAAGTTCATCCAACACAGATTCTTATAAAGTTACTATATAAACATTTCCTGCAGTCATGCTTATTTGGTTGTTACTCCAAACACCACAGTTCTGTAGACTGAAGCATACAGTATTAATATGTAACAACCTAAAACATTATAAGAGGTTACAACTATGCTTTAGCACTCTTTGAATGATTACACAACAGCTAATTGCTTCATAACTGAATATATGGAATTTACTGTAATGAAAGAACTGCAAAACTTGGGTGAAAAAACACATAGATAGCATAAATGATATCTATTTTCTTAATATCTCATTTTCACTTTAAAATTATTGCCAAGAACAGACACACACCACACATTCTATATCCTACAGTTAAAGTTCTTAGAAGTATTAGTTGCTTTCTTTGGCAATGCAACAAAATATACCTCCAATGTTCAGGTAACTGGATATGGCATTAGTTGAAGCAATTTGCTGAACACTGGCTTTTGTGCTCAAAATATGCTATAGAACTCCACTGCATCACTAACACTATAGCTAAAAGCCATCACAGAAAGAAAGGGAGTGTCTGCATATGCGGGAGTATGTAAAAGAGGAAGTCTGGTTTCATTTTTAAATTCTCCATGTGCAGGAGTATCCTCACATTCAAAGATTACAATCAAAGAAATCTGGTTTAATCACACAAAAAAAAAACCTGTTACTCAACTAAAGATTCTCACAAACACCCTCTGTGAACGCCTTCAGGAAAGACTGAATATCATTCTCTTGTGAAGTTTCACTCACATACAAAGGCAGGAAACAATAACTAGAAGGAAGGAAAATTGAGCAAGACCACTTTACTGCTTGTTATCAGACTGTAGTGTAAAAGGACTGCAAGACTAAGGGGATCTTGAGAATTAAGTTATTTGAATGAGTTCCCATAAAATTCCATGGCAAAAGGGACACTTGTGCAGGTGGAGCCTGCTTGTTCTCTTCCTCTGCAGAATTCAGTCCTTGCCAGGTCTTCTCTCACAGATTTTTGGTTTTTTTATACTTTTGCTTCAGATGTTCAGCTCCCTCACTGCAGACTGGAGAAGTACTCTGCCTCAGAGTGATTTTCTCTCACTTTCTTTGGACAAATACAGCCTTTTCTTTAAATAGCCAGTATTTTCTAAATCAATTATTCACCTGAATTACCCATTAATAATGGAGTCAGAATGATCTGTTTTCTACTCTCCAAAGAACAATAACTAGGTAACAAGTTGTATAGGTACAACATCACCCAAGAGCGCAATTGCTATTTCCTGTTAGGAATAAGAAAAGTTATTAGGAGCATACAAGTGGGGTCGCAAAAGACACTGACACTAACAGAGGAGCTCCTTCTTCGACAAGATGGTGGCAGCAGTATTGCCAGAAAAATCTATTAGTGCAGCAGTGTTCAAAGAATCAGACAAACAGAAGTATTCAAGGCAGAGTTTGCAACTGAAGGCCTGTACTGCTGATTATTTACCTGTAACAGCTTTGCCTATGACCAGATTCAGGTCCCTCCTACCGACTCTGCATTTTTGAACTCAGTGATATTTATTCACAGCACAGTTGAGGGCTACAGCTGCACTGCTGAACAAACAAACACTAAATGAAAAGAATAGAGCTGCAGACAAGAGCTGCTGTAGGAATAACATGACTAAAAGCTAATTATCATCAATAGCTTGTCAATCCAAAGTATACCCTGAAGTCTAGCTTCAACGTACTTGCAAGACAGGAGAAAAAAAAAGGACATGGAAAGAAAAATTATAGAAAATGCCAAGCCACTGTATCAAGCACTTTGGAAAGAAGAGTTAGAATCTAAACTGATAAAGTGAAAGTCTAAAATCAAGAACCTGAAATTCAGCAGACCTGGCAGCAATATACATAAGGAAAAGAACTACTAGATAGATAGAAAATAGGTACAAGGTGACACAGGAGAGGAGTACCCAAGTAGCAGTGTATCACTAAATCACTTCAGCAGTAAATATTCTGTATCTCATCACCAAAGGGTCTTTAATAGCTACAGTTACCTCAGCCACTCAGTCCTCCTCCATCATTAATTTTCAGAGCTTTATGATTATTTATTACCATTAGCAACTAGGAGAAGGAGGGCAGAGAATGTTACTCCTAATTGAATTGATAAAGCCTACAGATAAGCAACTGAAGTCACTCTGCATCTGAAGTTTTACAGTCCACTAACTACTAAGAAGCTGGAGAGGCAAATGGATGTGAAACATATGTATATAGACATATAGAAACAATTAATTCCTGTAAAGCATCCCAAACCCAAGTATTTAGGACTTGAGGCAACTCCCCTCTCAGAGATGAAGAGCCATATTGAATGCAATAGGAAAAAAGGAAAAATTCTTACTCAAGAAAGAAACATTTTTGGGTCCTAGCATTTAATGTGAAAAAGCTCCATACCAGGGTTCAACACTTCTAAGTACAAACTACGGTTCACAACTTAATAATTTTTCTTAGCATTAGACTTGCCACTCATGTGAACTATGCACCTGAGAGTTACAATGAAAACTTACCACTTACTAAGCATTCACTTCAGAAAGCACACATATTTTAATACGACCAATCAGGAAAGCATCTATCTTGAAGGTCTTTTCCAACTTACTTGATTTTACGATTCTACCTGCTGTCATGCACAGGATTTTCTGTGCATCTGAAGTTCAGCTGTAGATCTAGGTTAGCAAAGTCTCAAAATATTCATTATTTGTGCCATTTATTTACAATTTTAAAATGTAGTTCATGCAATTAAGATGTTGATAGCATTATTACCAGCAAACAGAAAGCTCCACCATTACTGTTAGCATATTACATATCTCAGGGGTGTTTTTACAGGAAACAAAGATGCTTTTGCTTAAGAATTGGCCATGAAAGATGCTTTTCCCAGGCAATTCTGGGACTCCAGAGACCAACTATGCTAAAAAGTGTAACAGTCAAGATTCAACCAGACATTTTCGGCGCATGTATTCAGAAGCCAGACTGTAATATTACCTAAGCAATGGGAAACAGCCTTACAGCTAAATGAAACAGCACAGAATATACCAAAATTAAACAGTGATACTTACTTCAGGACATAAGGTCTCAAAATCATTTGGCTGATAAACTTGGTTTATGCTAAAATTACGGAGATGAGATTTCGATTCCTCTGTAATACCCCAGTAATTTCCAAAGAGAAGAATCAGAAACGCTGTTTAAGGCATTAGTTTAGGTTCTATTTAAGAAAGAAAAAGAAAAGAAATGAAAACACTAGAGTTCGTCAAAAGTTGGTTTGCTGAAAACAGTTCCTGATGAACAAGCTTATGTAATACCAATTGATTTTATCTTCCAGAAAAACATTTTGATATATAATATCTAATTTTAAGGTGCACCTCTTCAGCATACACATTGAGTGTTCTCACAAAAAGCAACAAAGAAAAATCTATCTTGAACACAAGAATTATTTCTGTACTCCATCCAGTTTTTTAGTCCCAAATTATCTGTGCAGTGCTTAGCTATTAATAACAGTTTAAAAGGATGGTTGTCTAATACCGTTCATATATCACATTCTACCAAGCTGTATTAGAAAACAGGGAGCACTGCTCAATTTTTTTAACTTATATTCTCCTATCCCCTCTTTATACAATGTTGGATAACTTTCTACTAAGCAAACTCATACTACTGAAGCAAGCAAATCTAAACAAGACATAAATATACTAATATAGATGGGATTTTTGATGCTTTCAGAGCCTTAACCAAAACCATCATTGTATGCACTTCTCTCACAGCGTAGTACATTAAAATATTTTATCTAGTATTTACATTTCAGAAAAATATCCTCCCAGTAATAAAATTTCTAAAGAACTGAATATCAGTAAGAAAACATCAATACGCATGATTTCATGATTTACAAGAGCAAAGTCAATCAATATGCATCTATTGGCAGGTTTATGCAACTACTTAACAAGCTATATTTACAAAGGAAAACCTGCAAGTAGGATATGAAAGAAGAATTTTTACTATCATCAAATATTCTTGTTGTGAAAAATACTCATTCAGAGACAGTTAAGTATTTTCAAATTTGTGTAAGTTTGGTTGAAAGTCATCCCAAAAGTAACTTTTGAAAAGGGAACATGTAAATTCACTTTTTAAAGTCTTCAATGGAAACAAAATGTTACTTCTGTTGTTGCTGTTGTTATTATTATTATTAGTGTGGTCAGAGATGTTGAAAGTGAAACCTTTATAGGGGCTCAGTGTTTCATCCACTATGATTTTTCTAATCTTTTTCACAATCTCTGTCCAGTCTGAAAAGGAAAGAAAATCTATAAATAATTATAAGTTCTAATAAAACCAAATCATACATTTAAAGTGAACATCTGGCAACTGTTTTCACATATATCTTACTGAAGATTGTAAGTCAATAGCTGAACATAATAGTACCCCTTTTCGAAGCATACTGAGCTTCTAAGTAGGTTTCCATCAGAATTTCATTAGTACTCAATCAAAATTTTTCTAGATTAATTCCACGTGAATTAATCCTGCCTGACCAATCTGCTGGTCTTCTATGATGGGGCTACAGAACTGATGGACAGAGGTAGAGTAGTTGATGTCATCTACCTGGACTTGTGCAAAGCGTTTGACACTGTCTCACATGACATCCTTGTCTCTAAGTTGGAGA